>JAYXIM010007937.1:0-164947 GCA_037575425.1 Anastrepha fraterculus
ATATTTTTTTATATTTTTAATAATTATTTTTTATTATAATCTGGTAGATAATTTCATAATCCAACACATGCCCACCGCGGCTACGAGATGCATTGTCCATTCGATCTGTCCAATTTTCGATTGCTTTTCCCAATAAAGCAGAGTAATAAATCTAAGTGAGCCCAATCAGCAAATATGCAACGCAAAAAATCGTAATTTGACTTCAATTCTTGCACGAGCTGTATTTTCTAGACTCGTAAGCGGACGCTGTAGCCGAATGGGTTGGCGTGTGAATACCACTCGAGAGTGCGTGTATTCGAAAAGCTGCGCATTTCGGCAGGCAATGGCAAACTTTCGAGTGTATTTCTGCCATTAAAAAAGCTTCTCATACAAAACCATTTGCCGTTCGGAGTCGGCTTAAAATTGTATGTCCCTCCTTTTGTGGAACAACATCTTGACGCACACCACAAATAAGAGGATGAGCTCGGCCAAATACCTAACAGAAGTGCAAAGCACAATTATTTTCGATGGGCGAGCGAGAATGGAGAGTAAAATTTCAAGGCCATGCAACGTTTTGGGCATTTTCGTTCCGTGAGAGAGAAAAAAGATATAACGTAGAGGAAAAGGAGAGAGAGAGCTATACCTTATATATAACTTAGATACAATTTAGGCTATTTTTCCTGGGTTTTTCCCTGTGGTTGCTAATTTCTCGTGAGAAATAACTCTGTCTACTTTTTGGCGCTTGTTTGTTGGTGCAAACTTGTAGGAAGTATATTTTTGGTGCCTACTTTTTGGCGTTATATTTTCTTGGTGCTTCCTGTTTGGGGCATTTTTTGGTCCCAACTTTTTTGTCGTTTCTTTGTGCCTACTTTTTGGCGCTTATATCCGTTTCCTGGGTAGTGCTTTGGCGTACTATAAAGTGCTATCCATTCCAGCGTCGGATTTATTGGTATTGCCTTGCGGTAATTTGTGTCGTGGCTCTGGTTTGTGCAGGTAATAAACGCTCGGAGTAGTGTTGCCACGGTTTGCGTCCGACGTTTACCTACACCGGTCGACCCTCCTCCTTTTTTTGTAAGTTTTGTCTATTAGTATTCTCTGCAAATGTTGTGAATTTATTTAGATATATATTCCTTCTCTCTCTCCCTCTCTCTCTCATTCTCTCTCGGATCTCCCCTCTTTCTTTGTCTGCCTTGAAAGTTTCACTTCTGTTATGTGTAATACGCTACACGCACTTTTTTTTAAGCCAAGATGCTTACGTAAAATTTTGCACTTAATCGAAGGACAAAGGCCAACAAGTTGAGAACGACATCGAATCGATATTTTGGTGTCTTTTTCAACACTTCGCGCTATGAATTTCGCGAACATATTTAGTTTTTTCAAACTAAAATTTAGTTTTTTCAAACTAAATTTTCACAATTTAGAAGCGTAATTTTGACTTTAAGCGATTCATGGTGACTTGCCAAACCTTACTAACAGTAGCATTCTCAGCTGCCAAGCCATAGAAATCGATATCGGGAGTTCTAAGCAGCTAAAAAACATTCGATTCAAGGCGCAAATTAATCATCCAATTTAGTTTTTGAATACATTTCTCATTAAACAAAAAAAATACTCTCAGTCTTGGAAATCGTTATTTTGACCTTTACGTGCTTCATTCCTCGTTTATCTGTTTGTATACTGTAGCTATGTTAAATATGTCAACCCCATTTGCAAAAATTGTAAATCTTCCAATAGAGAGATTAATTTTGCGCCACCCTGTATATACTTGGTCATATAAATATATATAATAGGTCGCTTTTTCTGCCAAATTGTGCTTTAATAAATGACGTCATTAGAATCCAATGTGATGTGTGCATGCAAGTGTGTACTGTATATATGTAAATATCGACCTTCAAGGCAACAACATTTTTGTTGTTGACTTTTTCACTTTGCTTTAATAATTTACACAAATTTTACACTTTCCAACCAATAATTGGCAACCATAAATGAATAATTTAAATAATTGCTTTTAAAGGATTAATTTTGCGCATCATGCAACTATTGACACATAATTGCGAAGTAAAGTTACGTAATGAAAATATTAAACTATGAAAATATGGAAACAAAAGTACATACATATGTATGAGTTTGGTAAGATAGAGTAATTGGAAACTGGAATGCCAGTTTTCTCGTTATATTTTTGGATCCTATTATCTCAGTACAGACCTGGTTTGTATAAAGCACTAAATGTCAAAAAAAAAAAAAAAAATTAGTAATAATAATTTGTAGTTCGCAAAGACATTTTATTTGTTGTTTTATTTAATTTTTTTTTTTTTTTTTTGTTTTTTGGATAATCGTGCTTATTGATCATTTACCTTAGTCATCCCCTATGGATTCTGCAGGATTAGCAACTGTCGAAAAAAAGAAAATAAGAGTACCTTTGCTTAAGCGGATTGGGTAATTTTAATAAGGGCATTCAGAGGCCTCTAAGATCTACTGTGATGTCCACGAATTCCGTATTTGCCCAAAACTAACCCCGTTTGTCTTTAACACATCGCAATTTTATTAGTATAACCCTTACTAGTCGCATTCTCAGTTTTGAAAAGTAGAGTAAGCTTCCTTTCCTTTGCTCATTGAGGGCTGGAAATCTTTGATATCGATCAACCAACCCTTCATATGAAAGAAGAGATTTCAGGTTAACAAAGATGCGGAATTTCCTTAATTAACGACGAAGATTTTTATCTAAAAATGTATGTAGGATAAGTGATTTCAATGAAATTTTTGTATGATTTCATGTTAAAGCCCTGTATATGAGACTATGTGAGAATTTTCAAATGAGCAACTTTTTAATAGCCTCTTAATTTGATAAGGTTTGTCACATGCCATACAGTCCATTTAATAATTAAAGTACCGAGAGTCATAAAGAAGTAAACTAGACAAATTTATTTCTTGCTTATTTAATATTAATATTTTAAAAAATAATAAAATTTTGTTAATTTTCCTACAAAAGCCATATAAATTTAGATTTAAGACTTAGTAAAAATTAAAAAAAAAGAAATTTTTAAAATTTTCATTAGAATTTGAAACTTAAATTTTTAGAATAATTTCGGATGCAGGTTTGGGTATGCAGGCTTATAGTGTTAATTTCTAAGAACCTTTTTGCTACCATATAAAAAATGTTGAGCAATCGTTATATGCAGAAAAAGCACAAGACCTGCATAAATAAATCAAAAAATTGTGAAAAATCAACGCGATTTTTGAGTTCCTCCAAACTTCCACTCTATTATATCAAAATCAAATTAGCTATTACGCTGCATACTTAGAATTTAAATTTAGTATAAGTTTTAACATAATTTTAAATTAATTCTTATTAAAAATTTTAAATAAAATCTTTCATTTAACACAATAAAATCTTCATCATTTTGCTTAGTTTCTCAAAAAATTTTACCCTATACTTTTTATTAACGCCTTTTCCCGAAAATAAGACATCCTTCGAAAATAATCCCTAGTTGAAATTATGTGACAAAAAGAATTCGTTAAAAAATGCTGTTGATTTATTACGTATATGTAAGTAATAATACGTATAGTTTTCTTAACCCATTTTCGGCAGCTGGTCGATTTTTCGACCACCAACTTCGGACTCCAATATCTCAGAAACTAAATGTAAATTTATTGATCTGTTTTCACAAGTTTTAAATTTGGAATTTAGTTAATTTCTAGACCGTAATTTTTTAAGAAAAAAAGGTTCAGGGCAGATTTTTGTAAAAGAATGAAATTTTCACTATTTTTACGTGTTTTTTGTGCAGATGAAAAAATAATGAAAAACAAAAAAACAAATAATTGTTACTAATTTATTGTGAAGAGAAAAGATGAAATTAAGAGAATCAGAAAAGTAACATATCGATATTGCAATAATTTTTACTGTTTCATGGACGTAAACTTTAGTGGTCGAGAAATCGACCGCTGGCCAGGAACTGTCATGTAGGATAGAACAAAATCTAGCAATATTTTTTTCTTATTGAAAGAGATGGAAGTGATTATCTTTGTGGTAAAGGAAAGGTACTACCCCTGCAGGGAAAATCACTACCAGTGAACCAAAATTCTGGTTCAGCACTAGTATCTTACCTCCAAAATCGAACCTGTCCTATATTGGATGGTACGGGACTATTAGAAAATACCTACAAATCGAACTAGTTCTCATTCGTCTAATATCGAACTAGGGCGGAACTATCCTAAAAGGGTTTATTGGAATATTGTACCTATCGGGGTGCCATACTTTGCCACACATTGACTACTACTGGTCTGTTGGACCGGACATGGGGGTTCCAATTGTGAAGCAGGCTATGAGTCGTAATCGGTTAAAAAAATTAAGCAGTTTTTCCATCTCGCTGACAACACGAATTTAAACGCAGCAGACCGTTTTGCGAAGGTTCGTCCTATTACTGACGCTCTCAACAAAAAGTTTATGCAGTTTGGAGTCTTTAGCCATAATCTCTCTATAGACGAACAGATGATTCCATACTTTGGACGCCACTCCTGCAAAATGTTTATCAAGGGAAAGCCAATCCGATTTGAGTTTAAAACATGGTGCTTATGCTCTGAAAGTGGATACCTATTTTCTAGTTCATTGTACGGGGGAGCAGCAACCCCTCACGATAAAACTATTGGTCTAGGCGCACAAACAGTCTTAGACTTGCTTGCCAACGTATCTGACACTGTGTGCCACATCATTTTCTTTGATAATTTTTTCTCTTCATACCATCTAATGTGCCTTCTGAACGAACGTCGATTTTTTGCAACGGGTACTATACACGAAAATAGAATGGGCGATTCTCCTTTGAGAAATTTAAAAAAAGAAATACGAGGAACATTTGACCAACTACATGATCATCAGCAAGAAATATTGACTGTTCGGTGGAATGATAATGCTGTAGTCAATGTTATAACTAATAACTCCGCAGGTAATCCAATTATTAGCACTAAAAGATATTGTCGGAAGAAAAAACAAACTATCACTATCCCGCAGCCAAAAGTTATTCAAGAGTATAATCATGGCATGGGTGGTGTGGATCTCCATGATAATGCGGTGGCAAATTATAGAATATGTATGAGAGGAAAAAAATGGTGGTGGCCAATATGGACAAATGCTCTTGGTAACGCAATGGTCAATGCATGGAAACTTCATTGTATGATGGCAAAAATTGAAAAGATAAAACCACTGTCACAAATTGATTTTCGTTCCAAAGTCACAACAGAATTATTGAATTACGACAAGGACGAGGACGAGTATGAAAACGAACATGGAGATGAAGGTCCATCGAACCTTCCTCGGATCAATGAAAGGGTACACGCCGTCATGAGAAGCATTGAAAACAAATTTCGGCGGTGTAAGTTTTGCAAGAAACATACTATTTTTACTTGCAAAAAATGCAATATTCATTTACATACTAAATGTTTTGATGGTTATCATAAAAATTTGTAAGCTGACTTTTCTATCAATAAAACAACAACAAAATATTTGTATTTGAAATAAAATGAAATAAATTGACTTCGTGTGCTAAAATTTTTTCATAAATGTTGTATTTTTTTTTAATATATTTGACGGTTTTTGGCCAGCGGTCGATTTTTCGACCAGTCCATATCTAAAACACCGATGGTCAGAATTTTTTTTTTTTTAATTTTTCTTGATTATGGTCCTATAAACCCTGACTAAAAAGGAAATGGAAAAATTATGACGAATTCTTGTAGCGGCCGAAGATGGGTTAATACTCATTTCAGTCTTGTAAGTCTGATTACTTCCTCATAAGTAATTTTATTTAAAAATAAAGTGAATATTTTTGCATTAGCATTATGTAAAGAGAAGATGCTGGATATCTGTATGGTTCGTAAATAGCATGCAGACTACGATTACTTGTGTCAACTGGTGGACCAAGGCAATCAGAAAAAACGCAAAGTTGGATCAGATCGGTAGTCGTTATTTTCTGAGTTGGAAGATTGCATCTGGGAATGGATTGCAGGAAGGAGAGCAATGGCACTGGTTGTGCGCAGGGCTGATATTCAAAAATTTGCCTCTGAAACAGCATTTGAATTTGATATAACCACAGAAGAATTTAAAGCATCGTTGGGGAACTTTCTTAAAAGATATGTTGAGACTAACAACATTGTTTAAGCTGGAAGACCATGAAGTTGTTAAGCGTGCACTTGCGTTTAAGCTTTTTGTTGATGGCATCGATTTTTCGAAATACCATCTCTCCAACATGATTGCTATGGATGAGACCGCGGTATTCCTAGGCCAAGGAGCTCAAACGACAGTTCAGCACAAGACGTCTTCGTCAATTTACGTTCCGTCTACCGGTTACGATAGTGTACGTGTTACCTGTATTTTAGCGATTCGTCTAAATGGCAAGAGAGTATCGCCATTTTTAATTACTAAAGGTAAAAAAGCCAGATTCGACGTGTTACAGGAATTTATGTCATAAAAAGTGAAAAAGCCTGCTGCACCCAAGCAGTTATAAAAAAGTGGGTTGGTTTTATGCTGCCACCACTGTTGAGGGGTCAGAATAGGCTAGTTTGGAATTTGGCCAGTATTCACTGCGCTAAAGACATGAAAAAACTTTCTTGCTGAGAGAAAGATTGATCAAATAATGATTCCGGCAGGAATGACTGGTTACCTCCAGGCACTTGACATTGCAATAAACAAGCCATTCAAGGATCATTTGCGAATGGAAATCAATGAATATATTGAAAACAAAATGGTGAGAACTCATCGAGGTAATATTGTGAAACCAGGCTTACAAGAAGTTGTGAATTGGGTAAAAAGTAATGGGACAAAAAAACTGATAATGATGTTTCCAATACACTACGAATAGGCTACTTAGACAAGAAGTATTCATTTAACGAAAGCTATATCGCAAGACATGAGAGATTCGGACCAATGATTCAACAGGAAATGGATTTGGATGAAAATCAAAATATAATTCAGATTTTTAGTTATGACAATGTTTCAGAAGAAGATGGCATGACTGTAATTGAATGAATTTAAAATTCTGTATTCTGTGTAAAATAAATATTTAATAAAAATATTTAAAGATACTTTATTATTATTATTTTACATACATACAAAAGGTGCAAATTTCAAATTTTTTTTATGGACTCTCTGTGCTAAAAAAAAATAAATCTATTAGTATTTCTCCTAACAGTTTTGAATGATTTTTGCTAGAAGTCCTTGGTGAGATATATTTCATTATGTATTCATTGCATAGGGCCACAGACTATATGAGTTTATGGCAACTCTCAAGCAAAATAAAAAATATCAGCTGTGACAGGTAGCAAACGACATTATTTCCTTTTTTCTTCTGGCTTTGTACGAGAGTCGACTGACCAAGTCAGAGCGATGTCACTACTGGCGCATATCGGAGTTATGTTAGTTAGTTAGTAGCATCTCTTGGAAGAACACACAACAAATCTCACCCAGATTGGTATGTTTCTTTGTGTTTGGTATTCGTCGAGTGATTTAAAAAACAAAAAGGAAAATAAAGAGTTTCGTATGTAAAATTTCACGCCTCAACTGTTGTGGTCGCAAAATGATTGTAAATAGGGTTCCAACTCATATCACTTCCCCCCTACTCTACAGACTCAGTTCGCTCAGATCCCACGGCCTAGTATTTGTTCCACAATTTGAAGAAATTGCAGGTGGGAAATCTATTTTATTTAAACGAGGAAGTCATTGCAGAAACGAATGGCTATTTTCCGGATTTTGGCAAATTCTTTTTTACGGAAGGGATCAACAA
Organism: Anastrepha fraterculus; assembly: GCA_037575425.1. NCBI lineage: Eukaryota > Metazoa > Arthropoda > Insecta > Diptera > Tephritidae > Anastrepha > Anastrepha fraterculus. The sequence goes on from JAYXIM010007937.1 coordinate 7,746, forward strand.
ACCAGAATAGTGTTGGACGAAGTCTATAAACCTAAAAGGAGACTATATAGAAAAATAAGAGAGTAGTTTTTATTTTCGCACGGCCTTTTTAAACGACCCCGTAGAGAATAAGTTAGATTGTGTGACGTTTAAATAAGCAATTTTCCAATTTGACAGAGAGTCATAGGCTCTAAAAATGAAACAAAAAGATTAAAATGAGAAAATTCGATATATTCTTCTTCGGTGCAGACAATTGAAATTTATTGTCTCGTCAAAATACTGAATGTAATAGCAGAGTGGTTATTCCAACAACTGCTTGTTGATAGGCCAATCCTTGAATTTATTGATAAAATCATGGCAAACGGTGAGTGGAACTGCATAATTCTAACTACGATTAAGTTAATTTCATAGTGCACATAAAATGACCAAGAGATTGAGAACTTTTTACTTCACCCAAAATATATATTAAAAGCCCTTTTACCATCCGCAATTCCTTATTACTTCCATTCATACATTCATACAGACATTTTCGAGTCACGAAATTTAATCCAAACACTTGGCAGGTTTTATTTGCCATACGAATACAAAGAAATTAGCTTAAGTTGAGCTCAATTACAATTCAATAGCTGTCCGGCAAACATTCAGACAATCAGCCCATGGTTTAGTCACAGCTGGTGCATGGAACAAAAGCCGCAATAACAATTAGCAAATTACTTTATGAACCAAACGAAGCGATTGCATTACGACAATGCCTGCGCGCATCTTTCCGTCTTCACTTGTGAACAAGCCACTTGGCTGCCAGCGATTTGGTTACCTTTAGGACTTCCTTTGCTGGCGCTGCTATGCTTATGCACCGCTGCCTCAACTCTATACCAACTTTGTCTGCAACTTTTCGCACTATTTTATTCTCGCTCGCCATCAGCACCTGCTCAATACGGCAACTATTCAACTGGTCAATGGTTCGCACGTCGCCATTTGTCTGTGCTGAGCCGTAATTTGACACCATCTAAAGTGAATATCTTTATTATCAGCAAGCCAGTCAGCCTGCCAGCCGCCCGCCAACTAGCCAGTCAGTCAGAGAACACAGTTATGGCAAGAATGGTACAAAAAGTTATATTTGACCGTAACATTAACCAGGTGCGCACTCATACGCACACATTGACATTGCCGGTACAGGTAGCGTTTGGTGGTACTAAGGTAAATCGCTATGTGGCATATCTCGCTTAGCGTGCATGGCAGTGGCAGCTATAGACGATTATGGGGCTAGCAACTTAGCTACCACAGCAGCCATGTCAATGTTGGGATATCACTCGTTCCACTATGGTAAATAGTACTTAAACAGGCACATACACACACGCACTCATAAACCCCTATATGCGCTTATGCTGTGGCTCATGCGTTTTATGATAATCTCTGGCGCACAACCACCAACCGCTTTAAGTGGCGCCCCACTCTTTCGTACAAACATATATTTCACATCTGTTTTTTCTCTTTTCTACTAACCGCGTTTTGCATTTCATTTCAGTTCACCTGTGTGTGTGTGTGTGTGTCCGTTTTATGAACTGTGGGCTACCGCCACCGCCGTCGCGTACTCATCTTGTCCACCTGCGGCTACGACCTGGTGTTTGTCACGCCTTGCCACACCTGTGCTGGCTGAGCTTTAGCGACTGCACCGCTTTGGTTGGTGGCAAGTCAGTGACTTATGGCAATGATGTTGCACGTTCGCTTGCCACCACTGCATAGCATTATATGTAGTTAGTTGGAATTTTATTTTATGTAAGCGTTTTATTTTTGTGCGTTTGTTTTTTTTTCTTCTTGTGGCCTCATTTTGTGGAATTTCTCGGTTGACAAATTTTTATGGTCACTGCATGTTAGCGTTGGTCGGGTCTAAAAAGGTGAGGTTTAGTGTGGTTTAACGCATCGTACCAAAAAAAAGGCGTTAAAGTGCGCACACATTTTTTCCTAAAAATTCTTTCTTGACAAGTGTAATAACAATTTAATTTTATAGCAATTGGTGTAAGTGCTTGGGTGTAAGTGGGAATGTGCAATTATTATAAAAATTTGAAATCATTTGTTAGAAAGGGCATACCATATACTAATATATTGTCTAGATAAAAAATACTAAAAATTACTCCCTATGGAAATATTTATTACAACGAAAAATTTACATTTCGTAATGAATATTGAAAATCGAACTAAAATATGAGAATATCAATGGAACATTTTCGCATTTTTTCTTTTCCTCATTACATCACAATTTTTCTTTCGGACCTTTTTTTCTTGGGACCTTGAAGTTTTACAAGGACTAAAGAAGTAATAAAAGTTAGCAAAATTTGTGAACACATTTCGGTATATACATAAAGGGTGATTTTTTAAGAGCTATAGGAAAGTTTTTCAAAATAACACACGTAAAATTCAGAAAAATGCATGAAATTGTTATTTAAATCGGTAATACAGTACATATTATTTAATGTTTGAAGATTATTTCATGCAAATGTTGACCACGACTAGGCTTCAAATGGTCCATCCGCTTAGTCTAATTTTAGCATACTCTTTCGAATGTTTCGGCCGGTACCACACATATAAATGCTTTAATGTTGCCTTCCAATGCGTTAATTGAAGCAGGTTTGCCTGAATAGACATGAGCTTTAACATAGCCCCACAAAATATAATCTAAAGGCGTTATATCGCACGATCTGGGTTGCCAATTGATAGGTCCCGAACGTGAAATAAAATGTTCACCGAACTCGCCTCTCAACAAGTCCATTGCTACGCGTGCTGTGTGGCATGTGTGAAACCAAAGTCAAGCTCTTGCATTTTGGGCAAACAAAAGTTGGATATCATTTCACGGTAGCGCTCACCATTCACAGTTACGTTACGCTTCGCAGTATCTTTGAAGAAGTACGGTCCAATGATACCTCCAGCCCATAAATCGCACCAAACTGTGACCTTTTCTGGATGCATTGGTAGCTCTTGCAATCCCTTGGTTGATCTTCACTCCAAAATCGACAATTCTGGGTACGAAAATCCATTGATCCAAAAATGAGCTTCGTCGCTGAATACAATTTTTCGATAATTTCCCAAAAAAATTGTATTTAATTCAAAATCAACACCGGCCCTTGAAATTTAACCACCCTTTATTTTCCTGTAAAAGTAAAAAGTATGTTTTTTTTTAAACAAAATTATATTTATTAAAAAAATTATATAAACTTAGTATTTCATGTTGGTATTGTTTATTATAAGTACAGTTTTTTTTATTAAAAATTTTTTTTTTATAAAAAACACTTATTTGTTTTTTAATTAAAACCATTTTTTGTTTTAGTTTTTTCAAATTAAAAATAGTTTTTTTAATAAAATTGCTTATATTTTTTTTCTTAAAGTATATTCATATAATTTTTTTAAATTAAAAATACCTTTTTTCAAAAAATTCTTATATTTTAGCCAGACTCTGGCGGAGGAAAGGACCAAACCAAATTTTTTTGTTGATTAACCCATAACTTCCTTCTATAGCGAAAAAAATGAGTCATCTGCATTATTATTTCTTTTCATTTAATACTTACACACTTCCGCAAATTTGATATGAAATGCTTACAGATCGATATTATTTAATTTTCTCTATTAATCTCGCTTTTTGTCCAAAACAAATGAACTCCTTTTTATAGCGACTCTGATAAATTAAAATATTAACCTCGTGTTTTTGTTTATATTTCGTATAATTCTAATGCAACAAATTTACGGGGTAGCAGCAAGAAAAATGCAAAATGTTGTATTTTTTTGGGCCAGGCAACATATTACTTAAAACTGACAAAAAAAAGGCATACGTAGGTACTCAACAAAATTTGTTCAATATGCAGAATTTTTAATTTCCTTTTGCTAAGTATGATATTTCATGTAAAAGTTTAACAATTTCTCAAGTAAGACTTGCTTTTCTGACGTAGAGCAAACACAAATGCGACAGCAAAAAAATTTATTCCTTATATAAATCGAGCGCATCGAATCAAAAACCAACTGCTGCGAATACTCGTGTATTTTAATCCATCATAAGTCCACTTCCATTATATATAGCAACTTTACACAGACTCCTTTGACTAAGCTGGCTTTTCTTCAAAAATATTGTCGACCCTAATGTACATGTACGCTAATTCGAGTATCTTTAGCCGCAGTAAAGTCTCAAATCTATTCTTTGTTTACAGCTACATATTTCTCCCCTGGACTTTCCTTGTGTAGCATACGAGTATTATTTCATTCTTAAAATGTCAACAAAACAAAAGCATATCTACCTTAATTTTTGACCCCAACACACGTTCACGTTTATTACATCTCACGAGGATGACGAAGACGTGCCGTGCCACTTTAGTAGCGCCATTGCTTTTTGTTTGAATAGCACTCAAATGAAGCACTGCAATGCTGTTTTGCGAGCGTAAGGTGCCGAGCGCTTTTAATATTCAACCAAAGCCAAATCCGACAGTCTAACAATAGAACCATTCACACCACCACCACCACCCACAATTCCCCTACCACTCAGCACACAACACACTCTCACTTACATTTACAACACAACAGCTGCTACTTCTCACATCTCGTCACGGATTCGCAGAACCAAAACAACTTCATCATCGCCATCTTTGCCGAAGCGCTGAAGTAGTCCTTGAAAAAATCTTATTGTTTGCACTCAGCACAGCCATGCAATTTGCACGACGCAACTCCAGTCATTTCGCCACTCAACGGGGACAGTTATGAGCGATGTGGTTTGAGCATGTGCACTCATTCACATCCCTGTGCGTTAGCTCTTGGCTTTGGTCCATCAGACAATAGCAGTCTAAGCATTTTGTGGGGATAAATGCAGTGAGTGCTGGGATTTAGCTATGTCTGACACACATACGCACAAGTACATAGTTGAGCATAAATAAACATCAACGATGGAGCAATGGAACAACACCAAAAATAATAGCGCCTTTTAGAAGCAGAAAAAAAAACAATGAACAAAAAACAAAAAAATAACAATAGCAATCAGAAATGTTTGTGGCGCTTCCTGTTTTGCTGTTCTGTACTTCACTTCTTATAAAATGTGCGAGTGTATGTGCTGTGTGTGCAAGTATTTGTACTCGTATTAGATATGTACTCCGCCCCTGTCAATTATGAAAATGTTGCCCTTCCAGTTGTTACTGCACACTCCTTTGCATTTGCCATTTATTTGCGTTTTGTTCCTTTGCGTTCCCTTTGTATGTGTGTTTGTGGTTATTGTGTCTAAGTTTATTGTGAAGGGTGGTAGTGAGTTGACGATTATTTAATCCATTTTCTTTCATTAACTTTTGGTAAGAGATCGGCGTGAACGGATATTAGAAAACTTGCTGAGTATTCAGTGAATTAAGTGAGCTTATGGCTCGGCAGAGGACAACTTACGAATATTATTTTTTTGCAATAAGGCTGGGATATTATCCTTATATAATTAACTGTGAATACATACACATCTTAGGACTTTAGAAGGGCAATTTTTCTGTAATCAGAAGCAAAAATTTATCGAAAATTAGTTGGCAGCTCTATTCAAAAATAATTTCAAACTAAAGATTTCGAAGATATCTCTCTTCTGATAGTCATATATGATATTTTCAAGGATGATAAAAATTAAGCGTTATTTTTTATTCAAAAATAAGTGGCAACTCTATTCAAAAATAATTACTAACTAAAGATTTAAGGACTTTCTTTCCTCTGATAGCAACTTTATGATATTTTCAAGGGTGATAAAAAATATGTGTGTTTTTATATTCAAAATTAGTTGGCAACTCTATTCAAAAATAATTCCTAACCAAAGATTTCAAAAATTCTTTTCCTCTGATAGCAACATTGTAATATTTTTAAAGATAATAGGAAATGATTGCAAGTTTATATTGAAAAAATGGTGGCAACTCTACTCCAAATTAATTACATATTTTATAATTGAAGATTTCAAAGCTTATTTTACTCTGATATTTTCACTTTATGATATTTTCAAAGGTGATAAAAATTATGTATATTTTTATATTGAAAATTAGTGGGCAACCCTATAAAAAAATAATTTTTAATTAAATATTTTACGAAAATCTATCATCTGATAGTCCTATTAAAATATTTTCAAGGGCAATAAAAAATAAGTGTAAATTTATATTGAAAATCAGGTGGCAGCTTTATTCAAAAATAACTCCTAAAGGTTTCAAAATTTTTCTTCCTCTGATAGCAACATTGTGATATTTTCAAGGGTGTTAAAAAATAAATGTAATTTCATGCCTGAAATAAGGTGGCAACTCTGTTCAAAATTAGTATTTTTCTTGAGTTTTTAAAATGAAAAATATTTTAAAAAACTTTGAGAAGGAAATTATAGTTTTCCTTAAAAAATTTTGGAAATACCTTTGGTGGTTTAAAAAAAACCTGAAATTGTTTTCTTACAGCTCTTCATAAAAGTGTAGTGCTTTAATTTAAAGTTATTTTATCTAATGACATTTTGTTAATTTGAAGTAAAATATATTCGTTTTTTTATAAAATATATTCGCTTTTTTTTAATTCAATAGGAGAAAATATATTTTCTTCAGAAACTCTTTGAAAAAAAATTTTTTTTCTTAACAAATTTCGGTGCAAAATAGTTTTGTGTTTGCTTTTTGTGATTCTTTTTTTTTTTTTTAATCGTTTCTCGGATTTTTTTCTCCTTTTCTTAATACTAGATTAGGCTATGATTAGTAATAACTGCAAGCTTCATAATGAGACGTTTTTTCGGAAACTATTTTTTTAAGTAAACAACACACAATTTTTATAATAGTGTAAGAACCGAAGATATTATATTCACATCAAAAATTATACCATACTATTCAATATGGAATTAGTGTTAAAATTATAAATTTTTTTTTTAATTTTGTTCTGTTCACTTCTTGCTAAACTTGAAGGACTTTAAGACAATATGAAAATACCGGATTGCTTGTCATTCAGTCGCTCATCGGTAAAATATGTCATAATATATGTTAGTATATTCTGAATGTCGTAGTCTCACTGATAAGTGAGCAATAAAAACTTAGAGACAGAAAATTCTTTGTCGAGAAAACAACTGAACATTTTCCTCAAAGAACTTAAAAATTAAGCATTAGCTTTGAAGTAACCTCACGAAAAATGCATGCATTCACGCAAACTTGGAGTAAAGGATATCCTGCCCATTCAAGGAAGCAACACCGACTTGTTTGTTGAAAGCATTAATCCTTTTCTTTATCCGTTTGTTTTGATATCTGTTCTGCAGTAGCAGTAAGAATTTGTGGAGGAACAAATAACAAAAGTAAAAAATTATCAAGCCTCTGAAAGGCGCATGAAACTTTCTCCAGCTGGCAGGCGAGCATTTGCGCATATTTCTTGTAGAAAAGATTGGGATTAAATAAGCGCTAGAGTGGGTGGAGGGAATGAAAATTAGGAGAAGATAGAGATGGCTTTGCTAAAAATAAGGAAAATAGAATATACGAAATCCTGCTACGTTGCCGTGAATAAGACGACACATAGATAGGCAGATCAGGCGACAGGCAGCTGGCAAAGAAATAAACCGACGAATTGAAGGAGGAGTTTCCAAAAAGAATGAGACATACAGATAGGCAAAAAGAAAGACAGACAGACACAGAGACAGACATTTAGACAAGCTGTCAAGTGCAGCAAATGAGCGCAAGGCACAACAGGAAAAAGTCACCATTGTGTTGGCGTGTTGGCAGGCAGTATTAAGATGTGGCAGCAGCAAAAGCAGCAATGGCAGCGGCGTCAAAGCCATAGAAAATGGCAGCCGGAAGCGCGCAAAGGCAGTGAAGCTAAATGCCACAAAGGCAGACAAGCATACATCCGTTCTTATGCACTCGCATTTTTTGCATTTATGAATGGATATTCATGTCGTTATTCAGACAACCAACTAGTCAGCCAGCCAGCCAACCATCCAAACAGCCAGCGAGACAGTCAGTCAGTCCGTTAACTAGTAAATGAGAACGCGATGCGGAAATCCTGGCTGCAATGCAGTGCGTTGCTAAATTTTCATATTCATTGTAAATTTTGCATACTTTGCTTGCCTTGCCTTCCTTGCTGTTCCTCTACGTACTTGTGCGCGTGAATGTAGCTGAAGACAAAGCAGTGAGCGCAATATTAAAATGCAAACAACATGGTTTGGAATTCCTCCGCGAACTTTCTGATGATGATGCTGCTGCTGCTGCTGCTACTGCTATTTCTTCCTACAACTGTAATTTTCTTCATTTGTTTGCATTTACTTCGAAATTCAATTCTATTCAAATTTACTCATGGCACAGTGACTGCTTTCGAGCCAAGGCAAACGCTGCGGGCGTAGTGTTACCAATAATTAACTGTTGCAACAGACATAATTTTCTTTGTTGGCAGGCAAAGAGTACTTTCTTGGCTCCCATGTATGTATGTATGTGTGTGTCTGTAGGTATGTGTGATGTTGCTGGCAACTAGAGTGTGGGGTGAGACATTCAGTATGCTGTCGCTTTGTTAATTGCGAGTGCACACGCTGGCAGCACCTGTAAGCGCAAACTAATTGCAAATGTCGTGCAACTGCTTGGCCGCAGGACATCCGACTGTTGTCAAAAGCTTGTTGCTTGCAACGCTTTGCACTTAGCTATGAATCATTCCATTGTTATGTAGCGCAACGCGGGGAAAAGAGAGATTGCTTAAACAAAGCTATGCCTTTAAATTGGAGAGTAGGAATTTAGGTGCATAAATAAAAATGAAATATATAAAAATTTAAAAATCAGGTGAAAAATAATTTTTTTTATTTGTAGTAAATTTCTTAAGCAATTATAAAAACTTGCGAAATTGAAAGTTATCGAAGAATAAATTCATATGCTGCATTCTGAGTTTTCATTTTACCAACAATTAAACTTTTGAAGTCCTTAAAACTTTCGAAGTATTAAAATTGGGGAAAAAATAGTTTTAAATGGGTATGACAAAAATAGTTTTAAATGCTTATATTCACTACATGATATTAATATGTATGCCAAACGAAAGTGAATATATTCGGCAAATAAATTTTCTTTTTTTTTGTTTTTCTCCAGGACAAATATAGTATAATAATGTCCTTTGAAAAATTCTGCTGAAATGTCCTTGAAATTTTATAACGAATTAGTTTGAAAAAAAGTTTAAGGTATATGTATGTAGTAATAGATACCTCAATTCCGTTTTTCACTTTTCTACAAAAACGTAAAAAAAATATTTTAACTTTCCTCCCGAAAAATAAATAAAGTCTACCCTGAGATTTTTTTGAAGACCTCTATTTTTTTTAATTGATTTTGGAGGAACGTAGAGGAATTATTAAGATCTGAAAATGACACTTGAAAAAACAATTTTTTTTATATTTTTTTTTAAATAAAAAATTCGGAAAATTTAAGGATAATAATAATCCTTTCACGTGTATATAAAATTTCTGCTGGATAACAAACAAAGTTGATTTTTGTCGCACGGTATAATACAAAAGTTAAATGAAAAGTTAAAAAATAAGTGTAAAAAAATTTATAAAATTTTGTACTGAAAATTAGGCGGCAACACTATTCAAAAATAATTCTTAATTAAAGATTTCAAAATTTTCTTTCACCAGACAGCAACGCTGTGATATTTTAAAGGGCGATAGAAAATAAGTGCAATTTTATATTTGAAATTAGGTGGCAACTCTATTCAAAACTAATTCCTGATTCAAGATTTCAAAACTTCCTTTCTTCTGTTAAACACATTGTGTTATTTTCAAGGGTAAAAAAAATAAGTATAATATAATTTCATACTGAAAATAAGGTGGCAACTCTATTAAAATTAATATTTTTCACGAGTTTATAAAATTAAATAAATTTAAAAGAACTTTGAAAAAGAAATTTATAGTTTTCCTATTTTTTAATATTTTTCTCAAAATAAATAATTCGAAAATTTTAAGAGTATTTAAGAATAAACATTTCACGTGCATATGAAATTTCTCTTGGATAACAAAAACAGTTAGTTTTTGTCGCACGGTGTAGTGCAAAAGTTAAATGAAGTTTTTTTTTTCAAACAAAAAATATATATACACATACAGCTATGTGCAAAATAATAAGAACAATGGTGTGCCATAAAGAATTTTCAAGCGAGGGAAAGTAAAATTGGAGAAATGTATAGGAGTATATTTAAGGCATAAAAACTTTGCGAGAGCTTAAATATATTTAAAATATTGCATATTATTACTTCATCATAAATTAATAATAAAGTAAACAATGGGCGTTGTGCATAAAAAGTAAGACTTAAGACAGGCTGATTAGTCTGAGTATATCTCGCTCACGATGTTCGCCTGGAGCTTGATCTCAAAGGCAAATTTCGAGCTCACAGAAGTAAATGTTGAAAAGCGATTTATAAAACTTGCATGCATAGGAAACGAAAGCTTCAACTCAGACACCTTTATCTGATTAGCTCCTGCTCACGGTAGTAAGCTTGATTTCGAAGGGAAAGTTTGAGATCACAGAAACAAATGTTTGTAAGCGATTCACAAATTTGTATGCTTAATAAGAATAGTATTAACAATGACAATAATAAGGTATATTTTTTATACCCATAAATTATTTTTATATGTTAATTATTTTTGGTAATTTTATTATTACCAAATATTTTGCTTTCCTGAGTAAAATTTCAAAAATTTAGTGTTTGTTGTGCTTCCCTTTTTACCTTACCTCAGCGCCTCAGCGATTTTCAGTTATTCACTCTAATATACCAACTTGAAGTATACTTTCAGACAAAGTGAATAAATTTCCTAATCTCTGCACATAAAAAATAAAACTACGAATTAGAAAAATTAATTTGCCTTAATAGAGAATTCCTCCAAAAGAATTTTGTTTTTCCTCTCTAAGTTTCCAAAAAATACATTAAAGCTGCCCCAACCTCTCACCACCTGAACGGATTTTATACTTTCCTTTTATTTTTTTCATGACACACATATTCGTTCTTCTTTCCTATCATGACTAAACCTTTTATCAATACTTTTTCCCCAAAACGCTTTCATATTTCAATCCCTTTGTTATTTTTTTCTCCGCATTTTTTCCTTGCTCCCTTTAGTTTATTTGCCTTTCTATTTGGTTTCCTCCCGTTTTGTTCCATTTACGTTAGCACTTCAATTTAACTCCGACCGCTTAATTTCTCTTCAACCAGTCGCAAACGCAAATTGGTGTAATACAACCATGTATAAACTGCTAGGAATGCCCCTAATACCGAACTGGTTAGCGTCTAGTGGATTTAGAATCATGACTAGTTTGCGTTACTTCTCTTTCATAAAAGCAGCTGTTGATTTTTGTTGCTATTTTTTCGGTTTTGACACCGCCACAGTTTGAAGACAGATAACGCCACTAGCGACATGAGTAGCGAAGTAATTTGAAATTCGAAAAATCTTCCCAAACCATAAATTTGTTTCACTGGTTCAGTTTTACTCTGTAGGGTTCATGTGACACTACTTGTTTCTGCGCGTGTTTTGGTATTCCTCATCCGTACGCATAAACAACTTTATTTGAGTGGTGTTGCTACCCAGTAAGCAGTAGTGAGTGCGGCATTGAAAATAGGTTGGTAGGCGAAGTAAACAAGATTTTCGCTGAACGCTGAAAGAATGTTAGCTCTAAAAATCGCAGTAATTGAGTAACTGATGCTGGATACAGTCACCGATGTAAACGCAGTCCCCTATCAGCTGTTACGATCAAACTAATGAGTACCCCATGTAAATGAAAAATTACTTCCTTCCGTATCGTAGTATCGTAGACTTTATTGCAGGATTTTTGAAAATTCCCGTAGAACACTGTCAGCTGATTGTTCTCTCACCACACAGTGTTGCCAAGCAGTACATTTCGAAATACATTTACAAAATAAACATCGAAAAATTATATTTTTTATTAAAATAACTTAAAAACATTGTTGAATAATGTTAATTATAGATAAATGAACTATTTGCATTTGTTGGTTTTTGGCTTTTGTTTATTAAACAATGAAAAATTGTAACTGATAACGCGGATGTGTGAAAAAGAGTGTAAGCAAAAATATCAATGGCAACATTGTGGAGATACAACCAAACACATACACACACCCACTGATGTATTGTGTAAATATGTAACTAAAAGAACGCAATTGTTCTCTACGGGATGAGTTTTGCTCAGTTTTGTGCTCGTTAGGGGCTGCGGTAAGGGATTACGTACGTGGGTCGCTGTTTTCAGCGTGAGAGTCGAGCGAAAGTGTTTTTTTTTTTATTGAAATGGAGACTCCAGAAATTTCAAGCTTATTTATAAAAAAAGTTGAACCAACTCACTAATTCAGACCCTAGCAGGAAAAGTGGCCAAATAATAAAAGATAAAATGCTAAATAATTTTTTTAGATGACTAGACAGGTCTACAATATCGATCATAATTTAGGAATTGCGAATAAAATATCGCTGCGTGCTTATAATAAAGTCGTCGATCACCGGTAGCTTCGTTTTTGTATATAAAAAGTGAAGGCCAGAAGTTTGAATTTTAAACTCCTGAGAAGGTCAGGAATAGATGCTTAGGGGATGCTACATACTCATTCTCCACACCATAGATTTGACTCCATATTTTTTTTTACAAATACTCTAGCGTAGTTCACTCACTAATGAACCGCGGGCATTGAAAAGGGATATGTCTCGCCTTTTCGTGTTATTCGGGGGTACTGCGAGCTGCTAGGGTCGTTCTGTAGATGGAACCTGTGCAGGTATGTTTTGAGGCTGTCGTGTCCCGTAAGTAACTGCATGGTATGGATATTGTTCGCGTTTTGCTCAATCCATCTGGGAATGTTTGAAATCAGTTCAAAAGCTCACCAACCTTTCTTGGATAGCTCCCACCGTATCTGTAATTCTGTAATTGTACGCTTTCTTTCTTCTTTTGTAGCTGCGCTCGGCGGTCTCTGCCCAATGGTGCTATATAACCGATCCATCTCAACCGCAAGATACCTGGATATCCTTAATAGTGAAATAATCGAATGCAACTAAAAGCGAAGTCATTACTGAATAAATTTCAAGCTCACCATCACTGAGTTTAGGGTCATGGATGCTACTTGGCTCTCATAATAAATGTTGGCTTCCTCAAAGTCTATTTCAGCAGACCCTATAATGCGCACTTCTCCTCATGAAATACACTGTTGAGTAGTATGCAGGGAGAAAGCTGGACCAACTGCTAACAGTTTTTCTATATCCTATTACCAAAATTCAGGTGACTGTATTATAAAAATCTACCGCCGTAGACGAATGGGTTGATGCGTGACCACCATTCGAAACACAAGAAACACCAAATGATAGAAAAAGTAGGCAGTAGGCAATGAGAAACCTTCGGGCGTATTTCTACCATGTAAAATCTCCTCATAAAAGTACAAACTAAAAAATTGTTTTGAAAACCTTTGACATATTTGAACGAGTTAAGCTGCAATGGGTTGGTGCGTGCCTACCATTCGCAATTCACAGAGAGAATGTCGGTTCGAATCTCGGTGAATCACCAAAATTAAGAAAAAAGAAACAATTTTCTAATAGCGGTCGCCCTTCGGCAGACAATGGCAAACCTCCGAGTGTATTTCTGCCATGAAAAAGCTCCTCATAAAAATATCTGCCGTTCGGAGTCGGCTTGAAACTGTAGGACCCTCCATTTGTGGAACAACATCAAGACGCACACCACAAATAGGAGGAGGAGCTCGGTCAAACACCCAAAAAGGGTGTACGCGCCAATTATATATATATATATATAAGCTGCAACTACATATTGGCGCTTTTTTCCATTTTATTCGCCATAAAGAGGCGGTCTCACCAATTTAATACCGAAGCCTCAGCTCTCACTGATCGGAATGAGTGGTAAGAAAGACTGAAAAAGCCTGATCAGCAGCCAACTATTCTGGAAGAAGTGTGGAGGGTATCATAACTCATTTGTACAACAAATGAAGAAATTCTTCGCCCTGAACAAATTCTTCGCCAGTTACTTGTACTTATATTAACAAGTTACAATGAAAAAAAAATACAAATTTCATTCGCCCAGCACATCTCTGTACACCTCAAAGAACTTATGGGGGTATAAATTGAAGAAAACGCAACCAAATTTGTTTTCCGCTCTTTCTTATAGGAGCAACACTCCCTCCGAGAGTCTCCCAACGAGTATGGCTCCATAAATTGTGAAATACTGATACCGAAACTCATGAAATATGAAATGCGTATAATATCCTTAACAAATTTGCTTACTGGGTTATTGCTGCTTATATGTCGGTTTTGTTTTTGGTGTACAAGTTATTGGTAAAATTTTTAAAAGGATACACTTCCTACCGACATGATTGGATTTTTCCGGTATATAGACTCGGCTGTTGTTTACTAACAAATGCGGATAGTGAGAATGTATGCTTCACTGCAAACACAGACACATACACCGATACAAAATAGAATGTTTACAGTAGTCGAGTGTATGGTTTTTGCGTAAATTGAACGTGTCTGATTGGCTAGCGGAAAAGCTTTTATTGATTTTTGTATGCCTTTGTTTACGACGTTCACTTTCAACAAGCGCGGAAGGTGTTGCGGTACATATGTAGATAATACAAGCATACACACTCATACATACATATGTATATACATCTCCGCATATTTGTATGTACATATATACGCTTTATCTGTTTGTTTGCTTGTTCCTGCGCATTCAATGGAGTATTTGCACACATAGAAGTTTTACTGTTTCTGAAGCTAACAGCTCCTGTATTCGGTATTTATTGCTATTTTTCTAATTCATTGCATTTTAATGGCTTAAGTGAAATTGAATAGTTCTCAGATCGTTTGGCGAAACTCTATATGCTCCTTTGAGTGTGTGCATCCCCCTTTTCGAGTTCATACTCAAATGAATCGATACATGAAAGTCGAGTGCGCACTTCAGGGCACATATTTTCTTCTTCACACATAAGTATGTATGTATGTTTGTAGTTGTGTGCATGTATTCGTGGTGTGTGTAATGCGAGTAAGTGTGCCTAGCGTGTAAGCATACATATACGGCTTCAAGAATTGCAACAAAGTTAGCTTCACAAAGGATTGTAATCCTCTTTCGCTTTCATGTGCAAGTGCAGTAAATTAATTTTATCTGAATGCTTATGTTAAGGTATAAGCAGTAAATTAGAAATAAATTAAAATAAGTAATTAGTTTTTGTTATTATTGCTTTGTGTCGCCTGAATTTATTTGTAAATGAAGAATTTGCTGAGTAGAAGACAATAGAAACAACCCGCAGTGAGTGAAATATGTTCATATATTCTTGCTTACTAAGTAAATTTGGTATTCTTGAGTGGTAATGTTGTGTATATTTTATTGTTTCATCTATTTTTCATTTTTCCATTAGCCGTACTTCAAAACTAATAGTTGAAAATTTTCTTTCTTCACTTCCAGCCGACCTCAAATACACTGACAATCAACGCGTCATCATCCATGTCAAGGATGTGAATGATGAACCGCCTTATTTCATCAATCGCCCACTGCCCATGCAAGCCGTAGTCCAACTAAATGCTCCGCCCAATACACCCGTGTTTACATTGCAAGCACGTGATCCCGATACCGATCACAATATTCACTATTTTATAGTGAGAGATCGTACAGGTGGTCGCTTCGAGGTGGACGAACGTTCTGGCGTGGTGCGCACACGTGGCACCGACCTTTTCCAATTGGACATGGAATATGTTTTATATGTCAAAGCTGAGGATCAAAATGGCAAAGTAGATGATCGTCGCTTCCAGAGCACACCCGAAGAGCGTCTATCGATTGTGGGTGGCAAGCGTGCACCGCAATTCTATATGCCCAGCTATGAGGCGGAGATACCGGAAAATCAGAAAAAGGATTCAGAGTAAGTGTGAAAAGATGAAAAGAACTATTAATACTTATATAAGTATATATGTATGTTTTTTATAAGAACACAGCGCACATTTTCTGCAAAAGTGGCGCAACTTAAAATATATGAATAAAAAATAATATCGTTCAAATGACTGCCACGACTGGCTTTACAGTAGGCCATTCGATCAACCCAATTTTTAAGCACATTTTCGATTGTTTGGGCTCCAATTTCATGAATGGCAACTCGATTTCGTGTTTTAAAGCATCAATCGTCTCAGGAGGGTTCGCATAGCATTTGTCCCTAACGGCTCCCCACAAAAAATAGTCCAACGGGCTTAAATCACAGCTCCGAGGCGGCCAATTGATATCGAAATTTCGGCTGATTATTCGGTTTTCAAAAACGGTAGCCAAAAGTTCGAGTGTAACTTTGGCAGTGTGACAAGTTGCACCGTCCTGTTGAAACCAAATGTCGTCCATGTCATCCTCTTCAATTTTTGGAAACAACTCGTTAAGCATGTCACGGTAACGCTCGCCATTTACTGTATCCGCGGCTCCTCGCACATTTTCGAAAAAAAATGGCCCGATGATGTCGCCAGACCAAAAACCGCACCAAACAGTGACTCGTTGTGGATGCATTTGGTTCTCTACAGTAACGTGTGGATTTTCTGAGCCACAAATCCGACAATTTTGCTTATTGACGTAGCCACCGATATGAAAATCAGAAAAGAAGAAGAAGGCTCACCACTTTGGAAATAGGTTTTCAATATTTCCCAATTATGTTCAAGCGTATAGCGTCCCATTTCGTAAATTTCAAACCTTTAAGTAAATTATGAACACATTTGACATGCCATTTGTGTTACCATTCTCAAAAAAAATAGGTGGTTCAAAAAACAAACGCTATATGGCCCACCCTGTAGAAGACTAGGTACTCTAGACTATAGTAGAATACTAGGCTTCTAAATCTGTATAGAGACGACTTACGCACTCTGTCTGGATACCATAAAGGACACTGTATTCCTTGTTATCAGCTTAAAAAACTAGGAAACTATTTTGAAATAAGCGTCTGTAGTTCTTGCGAACTGGAAAATGAGACCTTCAGCGCTCATCTTCTACGAACTTGCATCTCTAGGAAGACGAAGACTTCCTCCCTGAGGTGGTGTGACTCTAAATCCTCGGCTAGTATGAAACAGTAAGCCTGAGAAAGTGCTCAAATTCCTTAGAAGTTTTTTAAACACAAGCTCGCAGTGCATCACAATGCACCACCAGAGGTGACAGTCCACTGTGGCCCAATAAAAATAGTCAGAAGATCTACTCGGTTTTCGTTATAAATATTTACCAATATAATCGTGTTTTCTTCATATTGGCTATGTGGCAATGTGTTGAAATTTTCTTTTTTTAACCCTTCTAGTAAATAAAAATTTTAATTTCATTCTCATTTGAAAGACTTATTTTACTCTGATAAAACAATTGCGAGAAAGTTTAGTCTTTTTTACTAAAGATATCTATGCTTATAGGATACTGGAGATAGCTTATTCAGAATTCGAATATAACTGAATACGATGGTGATGATATTTTTTTCCTAACTATCGGTCACATCTGATCTTATTACTATATGCCTGAAATTAATATTTAATATGAAATATTGCTATGGACCGAGAAATAGCGCACTTGCCCAGAGTAACATTTGTTTTCCTTGCTCACTCTTCTCGAGAGCATAGGGCCTCGGAAGACTCAGTCTGCGTTGGTTTCTTTAATATATTTTGATTTCTGACAGGGTAGGTGATTGGCCTGCCACTAACATAAATGATGATTATTTGATATTTTGATTACTGGATCTCCAGTTATTTTTGCACAAATCTATGTTTTTATTTGGGACTAAATAAATAACAATTCAATATAAATAATTATAATGAATTGAAAAATCGGAGTTTAACACATTTTGAACTGGACACCGAAATTCATTAATCTGCAAGAAAACAGAATTTATTTATAACAAATTGGTAAAATCTGTTCAAAAGTTTCTTATTAGATTAGTAATTCGTTGACTTCTGTTGTTTTAAGAGTTCTTCGCACCTGCGAAGTAAACTTTATTTTCACTTTTGCCATGTCTCTAAATAAATAACAATTCAATATAAATAATTATAATGAATTGAAAAATCGGAGTTTAACACATTTTGAACTGGACACCGAAATTCATTAATCTGCAAGAAAACAGAATTTATTTATAACAAATTGGTAAAATCTGTTCAAAAGTTTCTTATTAGATTAGTAATTCGTTGACTTCTGTTGTTTTAAGAGTTCTTCGCACCTGCGAAGTAAACTTTATTTTCACTTTTGCCATGTCTCTAAAGGAGTAGAGTCCAATGTTTCCTGCAGTCCTTGTCATAGTTCACTGGCATTTTGAATTTCGTTTGACCAATATTAAGCCTAATATCGTTCCATTTCAATGCGCTTTTTCTGTATGCTTGGAGTCGTTATCATGCATTAATGACAAGTTTAGTGGCATGGACTCGATGGAATATAGCTCCAGCGTCATTGATCCAACTCTATTTCCAAGAAAATTATCCCCAAACGTTCAAGTTACCACCACCAAGTTTTACGATCTTTGCGATCTCTTTTTATACCGGGGATTGAACTTTTGAATTTCGTCACGTTGAACAAGTGTGTTCCTATCAGAACCAATCCAAAACATTAATTTTAATTTCTTGCGTAAAAAGTATTACTTTCGAGAATTTTACGTGTTTGCTTTTATAGGCATTGGCGAAAGACAAACGTGTCTTAATATTTCTTTTCGACAGAAGCGGTTTTTTTCTGCTGGCGCGTCGATACAATGAATTTTCATCGGAGCATCTTCGCACATATCTTTTTGATATATTCAGGCTATACTTTTCATTTTTTTACAGCGTTATCGCTCTAGAGGGCTTAAAAAGGTCACGCTTGCTTTTCTTAACGATGGCCTGTCCTGCGGAATTATAGTCATTAAAGGTCCATTTGAACTAATGATTGACGTAGAACTGCGCCATTTCGTTGTCCAACCCAATAATACGTATTTCTAGTGAAACATGGCAAAAAGATAAATTAAAAAAGTTAAAGGACTTATTAGTATAAAATATGAACGATTATGAGATAATATTCTAAGAAATAACAATTTCCATAAAGAACACTAAGTGCAATATTTCTTTGTCCCTAATTGCACACGTATTGAATTCATTGTCCATAGCTTATTGATTAGGCATCGATGTAAATCCAGCGAAAATGTATGATTTTGTAAGCAAGATAAGACGGGATCACAAGATGATATCATATAACGAAATCATCAACAAAGTCATATGATTATATCTTACGATGAGATCATATGATACATAACGGAGTCATATGATGAGAGCATACGATGAAAAAATCGAATAGATCATATGATGAGATCATCCAACTATATCATAAGCTGAGGTTATACGATTATATCATATGATGGGATCGCATGATGAGATCATGCAGCTATATCATATGATGAGAGCATACGATGAAAGAATCGAAAATATCATACGATGAGATCATCCAGCCATATCATAAGCTGAGGTTCTACGATTATATGACGGGATCGCATGATGAGATCATGCAGCTATATCATATGATGAGAGCATACGATGAAAAAATCGAAAAGATCATACGATGAGATCAAATAACTATATCATAAGCTGAGGTTCTACGATTATATCATATGACGAGGTTATACGATTATATCATAGGATGAGATCACATGATATGCTAATATGGCGAAATCATGGGAGAAATTTTTTTCCTTTACTATTATTATTGTTTTACTAGTTATTATTTTATATGTATTGCTTAAAAAAAAATTAATCAAACTATTTCTAAACAAAAAGATGATTTTTGTCAGAAAACATTTCAAAAGTATGAGTGATACGAATCACAAGGATCAGTTTAAAATAAACGTAGGCTTGAATCCTTTAAGAATGATTAAAATTTTTTAAAGTTTTTTGAGTGCATTGTAAGTTTATATTTATATTTGTTAATATAAATAAAAAGATTTTCACATTTTTAAACTTACGCGTATTGATAGAAGATCAAATTTCATCCGGTAATTTTGGCTCCAGAATTAGGTACAGATTTTTTATCTCTTTCCGTTGGCTCCAGAATTAGGAACAGGTTTTTTTCTCTTTTCGTTCTAAATAAAATGATACACAATTGAGTCTGAGTCAGAAAGTTATACGAACAGTTTTCTATGCTATTTAATTCTGCCAGTGTAATAAAATCAATACCACCATAGTGTTCAGTAAGCCTTTGATTCAGTAAACCTTTGGTAGGTATAAGCGCCGAATGCTCCAAAAATTCAAATATGATATGCATAGCTGGTTATGAATTAATTGAGGAATATGTAAAATATGTATCATCTTCCTTGTGCCTTTAAGCACGTAGAAAAATTGATTGAAACTTTTCTCCATGATAACCTTTCAGATTTTGTATTGTTCAAGAGCAATACAAAATTGATAATTGGCCAGTTTTAGTTGAAATTAGGGTTTTTGTTTTTAAATAAATCTTAAAGAGTGTATCCAAAGAGACGTAAAGATTATCTTAAAAGATAAAAATTGCAAAGTACAATATAATTTTCTTTTCACCTATTTTAAAAATCATAATTATTTATAAACAAAAAACATTTTTAAATTTTTTCTTAAATTTTTTCATTCATATTCTCCTTTTACCTGGTACCAAGGCGCATTCATTAAAGGTGGTAACACTAGACCAACAACAATATTTTGTACGTTTGATTATCAAAGCAAGGTATTGGAAAAGTAGAAAATGAAAAATGAATTCGCCTTGATTCATTCTAGGCTGACAGTCACATGGACACGGCGAAAGAAGAAAAAAAAATCAGCTGATTTGCCGATACTACCTTTAATAGATTCACCTTGCCTGGTACCCATGTTTTTATACTTCTATAAATTTCTAAAAATTATTAGAATCATGAAGACCTTTGAAAAGCAAGCCCTAGTATGCTAATGAAAAGCTAAAAATACACTTGAGCTCCAGTATCTATTATAAATATTGAGATGAATCGAAATCAAAACATTTAGACAGAAAATATTGAAATATTCTGCTGCGATAGTATTGTCGGGCTTCAAGATACTAACACTTTCTTCTTTAGTACGACTATCAGCAACGATTTTTTATATTTTTGGAAGAAACTTTTTGCTCAAATATTCAAAACTTCTGGTATTTGAAAGACCACCATCTCCTCATTAGACTCTTTTCTGGATTCTCAAAGATAATTAAAAAAAAAACAGATGGAAAAGTAGCAAAGAAGTGGCCCTTGATACCAGTTGATTGAAATTATATTAGAAAAGCACTGCAATAGAGAATCCAAGGCATTCGAATGACTCCCGTTCAAAACTTGATGAGGACTAAAAAGAAGTCTGATAAGCAGAAGTCGAAAAGAGATGTAGATGGTGTGAGAAGCTTTTTGGTAAGCAAAATCTAATCGAATGTTTGGTACTGGCTGTTGAGAGGCGGCCGTCGTTTCAATGTCAAGTGATCCACGTATTTTGGACTTGTTCTTAATTTTTTCTGAAACCTAGTTTATTTGTAGGCTTGAGTGTACTAAGTAGTACAATAAATTGGAAAAATTTATATATATTTAAAATTCGAGATTTATTCAATGTTCATAATTTTGGTATGCAGATTTTTAAAGTTAAATAGCTCTCTTAACATTTTTGCAAGTTTTTTTCTAACAGCTGTCACCCCTCTACAGGCAATGGCAAACATCCGAGCGTATTTCTGCTAAGAAAGGGAATCTCATAAAAAATATCTGCTGTTCGAAGTCGGCTTAAAACTGCAGGTCCTTTCATTTGTGGAACAACATAAAGACGTACACCACAAATAAGAGGAGGAGCTGAGCCAAATAGTCGAGAAAGGGTATAAGCACCAAATACACTTTAAGCACTCGTAATATATAAGATTCGTTTCTACTACTTCATAACATATGTTTTGACTTCTAAAAATTTATTTAAATGATTTGAAAAAAAAAATGTATTGCCAAAATTATTTGGAAGATGAAAAGGTATTCCGGATTGTTATCTCCCTCGTTTATTTTTTTACCTCGTCAAGCATTTCATTACATTTACTTGACAATCCCACATTCATACCATAATTGCCATTCTTCATATTGTATGGTAAAAATACTTCCGAAGCACCTTTCGTTAATTTCCATTCACATACCTTTTAAGACTCTTTAAAATTAACAATATGTCAGGAGGAGTAGCGTATTTTTGCTCCTCAACACTCAATAAAAGTAATTAATTTGAAATATGCCAGTCATGTTTCTGATCATCATTAAAATGTACTTCTTTTGGCTCACTTGATATTGCAGTTACATATGTATGTACAAGCTTATGGAGATATCGTAGCTATGTTAATATGTAAATACTTCATTTATAGATACATATACTTGTCCATAGGTATTATTAAAGTACATAAGTTGCTTTCAAAGTGCAGAGAGGACGACGAGAATCAAGTTCCGTTAATGACAATATAATCAAGCAATTTGCTTCCTTGATGCTGCCACCACTACATATATACATATACATGTACAGGCAAATGCAAATAAGCTATTCCAGAGCTTCTTTGTATGTACCCTGCAGTCATACCAGGTCATGCTTATCTGCTAGTTGAGAACTACTTTACTACCAGTTTGTTTGCAGCGGAAATAGTTCATATTCTATTTTTTTATGATAGCAAATGGTGTTTTTAACACGACGCTCTCCTATGAAATTTCAAATGACAGTATGCGTTTATTTTAGACCAACTAATAACTTCTCGGCCTCTGTAGCGGGGCACGAATTAAATAACCAAATTCTGTCTCAGTGTTATACCAATTCATGAACTAGTTCCTATTGGACATAAAAAGGTCTAGTCCAGTTTGTGAGGTCACTAGTTTTGGGCTAATTGAAGCAGTCTGAAAAAACTGATAAACGAAAGTTACAAAAAACAAAAATTGTATGATGCATTAAAACATTGCGCAAAATTATTTCTTATCTTTAAATTTGTTAATCGACTTAATATTACACCTGGCAAAAATGTGATTATGGATATAAAAAAATCAATTGAAAAAATTGTGCATTATTAATAATTATCATGACGATTTATCTCAGAAAGATATTGGCAAAAAGTTCCGATTAAAAAAAATTATTTCATAATAAGCCAGTTGAGGGTAAATCATCATCATTATCAATTCCTTTTGTTACGAATGGAATATGGGCACTTTGATGTTTCACTTGTAGAGCCATTTTCATATAAACACAATTTCGTGTGCATGCTGCCATAACAGGTGAATTTTCAATAGTTCTGTGGGTATTATTTGGAGACTGTACTGCCCGTCGGCATAAATAAATATTTTTATATCTGTGACTTGAAAACCTGGCGTATCCATATGTTAAAAGCCTAAGAAAGATCTGGTGATCTGCACGGTTAAGATAACCAGATGCTCAATAGTAGGAGGCCGCCTCTAACCTGAAGAACTGACGCCTTTTGCAGCCGCTCGCTCCGAGACAAACGCTGCGAACTTCGAGAGCCCTTTAAATTGTATATGTCGATGTTAATTTAATTTTAAAAAATTAAAAAGCGTTAAATTAAGCGTTTTAAAAATATTTTATTATGCGTTAAATAATTTGGTATCTTAAAATTTGTTGACCGAATTAATATAATTTAATTTTGAAAAATTAAAAAAAAAGTTGCGCAAAGTTGTTTCTTATCTTTAAATTTGTTGTTAGAGTTAATATAATTTAATTTTGAAAATTTCATAAAATATAAATTTAAATTCTAAAATAACAATTCGTCTATCATTTAAAAGCTTTTATTATTTTCTAGTTGACTTCCGCTTAGTTGTACTCAAAATTAAAAAAAAACGAGTAAATGGGATTTTTAAGATTAACTGCGCAGACGATTAGCTCCATCAACATTCATATTCGTCTAATTCTCAATCTGGCATTCTCAACGTTTGCAGCAATCATATTTGTAATAGCAGAGAAAATATTTAATAGTATATTTAATATAAAATATAATAATAATAGGTATTTAATATAATATAAAAAAAAGTAACTTGCCTCTAATCGGGCATTTTGCAACTAGTACAATTGCGACCACTTGCGAACTAGTGTTACTTCTTCCATCAAATACTAATTCATGCACTGGAATACTTACTGAGCGCTTTGACTTTTCACTCCAGGGTAGTTACACAGACCCACTTACACATTCACAAGCATAAACAGCCAACTATTCATATAAAGCACACGCACACACACGCATACACACAGGCCCTGAATTATATTATATTGTAATAAAATATGCAAATTACATTCCAATAAAGTTGTGCAAAGCCAAAATGTGCGCAGAAACAAATTAAGCGACAGAAAGAACAGAGCCAGTACCTGAACAGCTACGCAGCTGAGCGAATAAGCGCCAGTACGACTGACCGACTTGGTCACATACGGCTCATTGAAATTCCGATAGGAAAACAACTGTCAAATGACATTTTATGTAAAATGAAAAATGTAAACGGAAGGACACATGGAGACATTTCCTGAATCGGCAAAAAAACAAAAAAATGCTACCCATAGCGTGCACACCCACCCATGCACATGAAAACTTGCTTTCATCATGCACAAAAATAAAAAACAAAAAGAAAATCATTCTGTCATATCGATCATTGTGCTGGCATATTTCCGATTTATTTTCCATTTTATGTAACCAAAAATATTGTGAAAAGAAGAAGCAGAAGTAAGAAGCATAGCAAAAATAATATAATCATGTTGTTATAAAAATACATACATACATACGTACATAGCTACTTATTATGCCACTTACCTACACCTCCTACTTACTTATGTATGAATGCAGGCACTCACGTACCATATTTTCTTCTTCTTCCTTTCAGCATCATCTCGGTGAAGGCGAAATCTTTTGCAGATCGTGAGATACGCTACACGTTGAAGGCACAAGGACAAGGCGCTGGTACATTCAATATTGGTCCATCGTCGGGCATCGTTAAGTTGGCGAAAGAATTGGATTTCGAAGATTTACGACAGCCGCACGTCTACTCGCTGATAGTTACTGCCACCGAAGATTCGGGTGGTTTCTCCACATCCGTTGAGGTAGGCACATGCACAAACACACAAATAAATGTAATATATATGTATATGTCCGCATGATTCTGGTTGCCTTCCTTTGTATGCCTTCATGTAATTCACATAAGCAGTTAAAGAATTGTGAAAGGATTCATGGCATAAGCGGATAAGCAGCGTATATGCAGATGTAAATATGAAAATAAAAATGTGTGCCGATGGCCACACTCACAATTCAGATGCATTCATGTGTGCACTAAAATTGTTAAAAAGCGCATTCAATACCCATTTATCAATAATATTGACTATTGGAGAGTAATAAAAATGAGCCACTGTTGGTATGAAAAAAAAAAACAATAGGTTAAAGAATAAAGAAGACGTGACTTATGATGCATAGAGTATATGTGAAAAAAATTACAAACTACTAGTAAAAGAAAATATTACTTGTATGTGAACTAAAATGTTCTGACCATTTCTAGAAGTCCTCAGAGAGTCCTCACAACAAAATATTTTACTACATTTTAGGACAGCGACTTATTGACGGGCGAAGCGGTTCTGATAATATGAGCATTCAATAAGATATGCTCTTCTAGGCAAATCGTTGAAAATTTCAAAGAAATCACGCAACCTAAAAACTGAAGATTAGTTAGAAACCCATTTAAAACCACTTACATGAGGCTGATCTTAAGAATAGGTTCTATGATTCGATGATTCTATGCTGGAAAATAACATAGTCGAGCCATTTTTGGAAACGAATGGTAACTGGCGATAAAAAAATGTATCGCTAGCGAGATAAAAAAAGGCGGAAAAACTCGTACTCAAGTTCTGGTTAGCCGACCCACACGATCTCCATGTACGGTGCACTAGACAAGACTAGTTTACTAGGGCAAATCACGCGTAATTCCGGTAACGTATAATCGGCTGCCATGAGCATGATAGTTTGCTCTCCTCCTTCGAAGTTTTGCTCTCCTTTCTGCGCACACAACCGCAATTGCTACTAAAGTCAAAAACCGCAATATGGTCATCAAATAGCTTGCCGGCAGTACTTGGGCAAAGACAATGAAATGTTGCTGGCGGCATTTGGCCGGCCGATTTTGAGCAATACTGCACCGTCTGGTCGCCTGAAACTAGTGATTCGCATTGGACTAAGCTTCAGGCATGTCAAATAACTGCATTCAAGACAGCCTCGGGATGCCTCCTAATGTGTCCCCAACAACACCTACACAAAGAGACATTAATGCTTCTCGACAAAGAGCAGAATCTGCAGGGGTGCTACCGAAGATTTCACCCCTGTAAACACCTGCTAGAACCCGAGCTGCCTCGCTGGCACGTCAAAAGGCATCTTTTGAACTATTCTGATGAGACCCAAGATAAACTACAACTATGTATTGGACCGGACAGTATATAGATACAGACGCTAAATGACATTTATCGGGGGACACTTACCACCTTCTCAAACTCCCGTCCTCTGAATGCCGTCATCGGAGTCCAACCATCACCCATAGCAGATGAAGAGCTTCAGAGCTTCACGTTCCCACGATAGTCGGTTCTACGTTACCGGAACGACCCGGAGTTATATCTGGCCAAGGACTGTTACTTACGCACCTAACATCACTCTCTCTCTCTCTGGGCCCAACCTGTTAAAACAGCACGTTTCCTGAGCCTACCATTAGAGGAATTAAACGAAGACGACCGGTACCTACATTGCACTTGCAGGGTTTAGTAAACTGCTACAGCAACAACATCCACACGTACGGATTAATAATCACATTTTGCTCCATGTTTGGTGGGATTGGCAGAAAATCGTCCACTATGAGCTGCCCTCATCGGATCAAACACTGAATTCGACTGCCACGAACTGGCTAGATTAAAGTAAACGATTCACAAGGAACGGCCAGAATTTTTAAATAGTAAAGGTGTTGTGTGCCAACAACCTTAGTCCTAACACATTTTAACAACGCGCCACATGCTTCGAAAGCTTAGATGTCAGACTTTATCGCATATGCCGTATAGTTCGGACTTGAAACCAAGGGTTTATTACATCTTTTCAAGTATTTGGAAAATTCTTTTAATGGTACAAGCCGCAAAAAAGGCTTGTGAACTAGTCAAGTTTTTTACTAATAAGAACGAGTACTTCTTTAGACGTGAAATTAGGAAATTGCCTTCCAAATGGGCAAAAATCTATCGAAAAAATGGCTCATGTTTTATATTATTCGCGTATTCCTAGCTATTTTTATCTCAACGTAGAATTAAAGCGAAACATGGCCAACATTTTTACCTTCCTATTTCCAACAGACGAAAATAGATATTTGGAACCTCAAAGGTCTCAAAACTGAAAAAAGGGCGTAGCTCGGTAAAAGTGTGAAAAGTTTTTAAATCATACGCCTTTTTTAATACTTGAACCATAATTTAACAATCAGCAACTCTTCTAATTTCTTTATTTTTCTTCTCCCTCATAGCTAACCATACGCGTCACTGACGTCAACGACAATGCACCCAAATTCGAGCTACCTGATTATCAAGCACATAATGTGGATGAAGACATTCCTCTCGGTACGAGCATACTACGCGTCAAAGCAATGGATTCTGATTCGGGTGCAAATGCTGAAATTGAATATCTCGTCTCGGATGATCACTTTGCGGTGGACTCGAATGGCATTATTGTCAATAATAAACAACTCGATGCCGATAACAACAATGCCTACTATGAATTCATTGTCACAGCGAAAGATAAAGGTGAACCTTCCAAATCTGGCACAGCCACTGTACGCGTCTATACGAAAAACAAGAACGATGAGGAGCCAAAATTTTCACAACAGGTCTATACACCGAATGTGGATGAGAATGCCGGACCGAATACGCTCGTCACAACTGTTGTGGCCTCCGATAAAGATGGTGACAATGTACGTTTTGGTTTTGTCGGTGGTGGCACCTCTTCTGGGCAATTCGTTATCGAGGATATAACTGGTGTGATACGCTTACATAATAAAGCTATTTCACTGGATCGTGACAAGTATGAATTGAATGTGACAGCAATGGATGATGGTTCGTGTTGTGCTAATGGTGATCACACCATACACACCTCCACCGCTGTCGTTGTGGTCTTTATCACCGATGTAAATGACAATAAGCCGGTGTTCAAGGATTGCGGCACTTACTATCCAAAAGTGGAAGAGGGGGCACCCAACGGGAGTCCGGTGATAAAAGTGGTCGCCACTGATGAGGATAAAGGCGTCAATGGACAGGTATGTTTTGAATATTTTTCACTTTCGTAGTTCATTTCATTCGAGGGGTAGGTAATCAAGATTTCTACAACACAGTAGGGGGTTGACCAGTACTCAGAAGAGTTGATTAGTGTTTGGTGAGTGTGGGCACTAAGAAAATGTCTAAGTATTTTACATAGAAAAGCAATAAAGAAATCCTTTAAAATTAGAATGGCAATATCAAGGCGCTGGTGAATGGTGGTGGTGCTGGTGTTGAGAAAATTAGAAACTATTTGCTAGTAGCAAGGACAAAAATTTCATGAGCACACAGACACAAAAGCAATAGCCGAATGAAATATTGATGTGTGTATAGTATATACCACCTGTACGTTAGGGGGTCATAAAAAGAAAATTTGATGTACTAATTTCTTACGCCACCCTCCAGAAGTGTATTGTAAAAGAAACCTGCCCACAATGTAATAGAAAACACCTGTATTGCTTTTGTTGTTTTGAAATCTATTAATAACCATAAAAAACTATAGCACAGAGACTTATTGATAAGCTTTAACTATTTATTTGTCTCTCATTTAATATAAATATGCTGATATTTTCTCTCCCTTTCAATACGCTTAGAAGAATTATATTCAATATTTAGTACTTCCACTTCTTGTGCATCACCCTAATGTACTGTAATAAATAGTAAAGCTCTTTACATATTGTAGCTGCCCACCTTAGCTAGCTTAGTAGAAATTTATGTAGTCAATTAATAAAGTTGAACATTAAAAATGACCCAAACACGAACCATTTTCGCCCGACCAACACCGTAAATTCAATGGCTACACAATGCAAATGAGTGAACAGCAAAATAATACCAAAAGTTTGTACAAATACTCAAGCGCTAACTACCTTGCGGTAGGAAAGAAAATTCAGTATAATTACCAGTAAAATATATCTAGCAATATAGCCAGCTTGTTGAGCTTCACAAGTGTATGACCGTCAAAATGGAGAGCGTACTTCAGCGAAACCATAGCGCATTCTTCTTTTGTTCCTGTGATTGTATTGAAAAAAAAAATGACCTTATTTTCGTTGGCAAGTTAATTTGAGATTTTTCATGGAATTCTACAAGTTCGCTCCGAGTTAATCATGGTCTAATAAAAAAATTCAATGGCAAACAGTTATTTACGATTAATGAGCAATAAAGTGAAAATACGACTGCTGCAAAATTGCTTACGGCAAATGAATAAATATAAAAGACATTGGCATATTTCCTAGTGGTCGAGATTTGGGAAAGTTGAGAAATTAGAATATCTGATCTGAGGTAAATTAGCGTTATGCATTTTTTAAACATTTTCGGAAACAGTATAAACCACTTATGTTTGCATAGAAAGTCTCATACCCCATTTTCTAAAACCTTTATGCCAGTGATATATAGGAATCAATAATTCAGCATTTATATAAGAAAATTACAGGCTGTTTCATCTATACTTGTCACATGAGAACCAAATAGTTTAATTAAAAGTGAATCAATTTTGGTTAAAATTTTATTTGGTAAAAACACAATTCTTTGGATGAATAATAATATCAAGATGATGGCACCACTTCCACTGATGCACATTTAAGCAATTTTTACTGCACTTTTCATAACATTTTACAGCATTTCTCGGGTTATGAGATCGATTTCCTCTCTAATATTGTCCTTCCGAGAGTTGAGTGTTTCAGGATTTTAGTGTGCATCTCTTTCTTTAAGTAGCTTTACAGAAGAAAGGCAGGCGCTATATTTTAAAAAGTTTACAAGAATTTTTCGAGAAAAATATACAAAATGGCAGCTCCCGCCCTCACTGACGACGGTCGTGCGCGGCGGTGGACAGTATGCGCGGGGCACTCTACAGCCCTGCCAAGTGATCTGAAACGAAAAAACCAAAAAACATCTTAAAGTAGATGAAATTTGGAGGACCTTATGAATTTCCGATTTTTAAAAACCCTTTTTATAAAAATGGGGACCCCTTGGAAAAAACACCTTTTTTACCTCTTTTTATTTGTTTTAACGTTAAAAGAACAATACTGAACTATTTTTTTTTTTTAACAAAAAACGCTTCCTGAAGGCCCTCTAAATTAAATAAGCTTTAATTTGAGCCGCTAAACGTCGAAATTTACATATATAGTCGTTGAAGCGAAATCGCGCTCACACGCAAAAAAAAGTGTTTCGAGAAAAACGCGTTTAAAGTTTGACGAAGAAAAAATCGTACATAATGTTTTTTTGACACCTACATCTAATCAGCTATTCCCGCAATATACAGGATTCTTTCCCCATCTTCAAAAAGCATGTTTTGCTGAACTTTGGTGCTGATTTTGTCAGTTCTGGCCTTTTTCACCAACACTGATAGATTCGCCTCCGCTGATGTGATGCGTTCATCGTCCGTCTTCGCAGCAAAGTTTTTACTACTTATTTCTATGACAAACTCCAATGTCTGCATGGTTTTTCATACTGATGAATAGCCTTGATTGAAGACGCTGGAAGCTATATACGCTGCTACCGTACGCACTATTTACTAACGGGCTCGAAGAAACGCGTTGTTGATTATTACACTTGCACTTGATTACTAAATTAAAACCAAGTCCGCGTTCACACGTATGAGAAAAAGTTACAGCACTGTCGCATTTTGTACACTTTAGACATTCAGATAAAAAGTTGAAAACAGTCGGAAAATTGAAAATGACATTACTATGGCCAACGTCAATTTCAATATCATCGTAACTCGCGTCTTTCATTTTTTTTTGCCGAAGTACTGGCATATTCTGTTTCTCCTTCAATTTGATCCGGATTGTAATAAAATTTTTTCTTTCGCGGCCGATTCGGGCGAATATATCCCACTGATTTTCGCGTGTTTGGCATTTTCGATCACTGTTATTTGCCAGAAATTCGGAACGCAACTGAAATACGTTACTCTGAATAGAATGTTCGTTCCACCAAGGGAACGCAGGGGTACGGGCACACAATAGGCTAGAATTCACAAAAATGTGTTGCGAGGGGCACAAACTAACTACCTGTAGTATAGATAAGCCGCTCAGGCGGTGAAAACTGGCGTTCGGAGTGCCTCACTTCGAAGCGGCTCCGAGCGCGCGCTGCTACCTG
Organism: Anastrepha fraterculus; assembly: GCA_037575425.1. NCBI lineage: Eukaryota > Metazoa > Arthropoda > Insecta > Diptera > Tephritidae > Anastrepha > Anastrepha fraterculus. Next base: position 39,037 of record JAYXIM010007937.1, read on the forward strand.
TTTTTCGACCGACGTGCTCTCTCGTCTATACGCTATAACTCGTAAAATCGATAGGGAAATATCCTTTTGCCTACACATTTTTAAGACTTAAGGATGAAAATAAAGCATACAAAAAGATGAGTTTTTTAGTCGATTTTGACTAGACCCTCTCCTTAAGGTCACTTTTCCATAAAATTTCTTCAGCTTCACGCAGCGATAAATTCAGTTTTGTCACAAACAAATCAATGATTTTCTAATCTTGCCTTGGAGCGGTAGTTTTTTGTGGGACTCGTCCGGGGAAGCCGTCAAGGTCTTTAACTTCGGTATACCCTTGCACCCATTCATTAATGAAAGTCTTCGAGTTCTGCAAATATTTTGTTGCAGATGCACGTGACAACATCGTGTGCGTTGCAAATTTCTCACAAAACTAACAACCTGCATAACGTGTATTTGGAAAGCATACACCTATTTAGCAGTATTGAAATGGTTTTTTATAAAAGAACTCTAAGTTTGAATTGTACTGGTCACGTATCTATGAGATATGCTGTATTTGAAAGCAATTAATTATGTCACTGAATATAGAGAGCAGCATTTGAGCGTTTAGTTGATATGACAAAACGACGCGGAATAAACTATTAGCACATTCTTTATATTGAAGATGCGAAATATATATATATATATATATAATTGGCGGCGCATACACCCTTTTTGGATGTTTGCCCGAGCTCCTCCTCCTATTTGTGGCGTGCGTCTTGATGTTGTAAATGGAGGGACCTACTGTTTCAAGCCGACTCTGAACGGCAGATTTGTGAAGAGCTTTTTTTTGGGAATTTTATGAAGAGTCTGAAAACATACTCGCATAACTGGATTATTACACTTAGTATCGAAATTTTTAAAACCAAATGGCGATGATTACTTTCACCGAGGGTTCTGTGTACAAATATCCGGACTCAAAGGAACTGAAGGGGGCATCCTTCATGTTTTTCTTTAGTACTTTTGCATTTCTTTGAGCCAGGAAGGGTTTGCAAACGTACCATTTGAAATATTTCATAAGCATAAGTAAGAATTGTGGATAAGCCAAAGAAACTAGGTATACAAAATAGTTTGGCTAGCTGCCTGGTTTTTATACCAATTTAAACTCATGGAGTCATAAATTACTACGACGATAGGGGAATTTTCACTTCATTTTCATGCCCTGCTAAACCCCCGACCGTGGGCGGTTTGCCATCGAGCTCATTGCGCGTTACCATCGCCCCCATGAATGCATCAAATCTTCACGTGGGGCATCACGTAAACTTGGAATATTTTAGCTTGAAAAAAATCTACGACGAGAAGTTGCACACGAATCATTCGCCTTGAAATATGCCTTGATTGCGAACGCACGTTGTTCACCCGACCACCGTTCAGTGCGACATCGTTACTGAATAACCGTTTAATGTAGCTACCACGCTTCTCCCCGTTCGTATACTCAGCGGTTAGGGCGAAGCTTTAAATTTAAAAATATATATAGTAATTCTCATCTAGCGTGAGCGACATATTCACACATGTTTAGGCGTACTCTTTCAATAAAAAATTATTCTGAAATTAATCACTAATAAAATAAAATCCATGTTATAAAGTCATACTCGCACACATAAATATATGAAGATTTTAAAAAATTGTAACTTGACACTTTCTCTTCCAGGTCAAATACTCAATTGTCCAACAGCCAAATCAGAAGGGCACCAAATTCACCGTAGACGAAGAGACAGGCGAAGTGTCCACCAACAAAGTGTTCGATCGTGAAGGTGACGATGGCAAATTCGTTTCGGTTACCGTCAAAGCGACCGATCAGGGTGAACCCAGCTTAGAGGGCGTCTGCTCGTTTACAGTCGAGATTACAGATGTTAACGATAATCCACCACTATTTGATCGACAGGTGAGTTGAATGAAAAATATTATTTAAAATATAAATGTTAACAAACAAAAACTGTGTTTTTTCACAGAAATATGTAGAAAATGTGAAACAAGATGCCAGCATCGGTACGAACATATTGCGCGTCTCCGCCTCCGATGAGGATGCCGACAATAATGGTGCCATTGTGTACAGCTTGAGTGCGCCGTTCAATCCCAACGATTTGGAGTATTTCGACATACAGGCCGAGTCGGGTTGGATTGTGTTGAAGAAGCCGCTTGACGTAAGTGCCTCGTTGACCAACATGCAATTTTTACAATTTATAAATAATTTTCTTTTATTAAACGATTTTTCTTATTTTTTAACATTTATTTTGCTTAGACTAACAATTGTTTATGCGAAGGAATAGTGTTTTAAATTTTTTATGGGACTTTTTGAGTTGTAAAACAATTTTTTGTTTAACTTTTGTTTTGTGTTTACTAACCATTACGCAAACTAGTACGGCTTAGGCTACAAAAGCAATGAACACGCTGAATTGATGCAAAATATAACGGTTCGATAACTGTCAACCCAGTAGCGTGAATCAGACAGTTAAAGAGAAAAGAATATTAAAAAAAAAATTATATGCCTTTATTTTTTCTTTGATTATTTTTTTGTAAATATGTAGTAATTTTCCAAGCAAAATTGACACCGATTGGCGCAATTCCTTTGAGTTCCAAATTTTAAGTTCATTTTTATTTACTTACTGTGCACCATTTTTTGTTCGATTTGAAGTATAATATTTTGGGTTTTTTGTTGGAAAAAAATTGCAAATTCGACCTTTCCATGTAATGTGTTTTTTATTTACATTTAATTTTCATAGTACGTAAACACATGAATATAAAAATAAAACCCAATTGAAAATGCATTCGAATGAAAATATATGCAGTGCAAATTTTTTTGAAGAAAATTAGAAATGGAGCAAAATATGCCTTTTTCCTCCATTTTGACAGCAAAATAATATCAGCTAATACAGTTTTTTTGGAAATGAGTGTAAATTCGTAAACTTATTTTCGATTTTTGTTTAGTTTATAGTATCCTTATTTCCAAAAATAGAAATATAACAAAATATTTCATATTTAAAAAAAAATTTAAATATCCAACATTAGAATTTCGTTGCAAGTCTCCCACATGTGCGCATTGTAAATAACAAAAAAAAAAAAAACCAAAAAAATAAAAATAAAACAAAATTGATTTTTAACATTTTTGAGCCCACGCTAAAATCAAGCATTCAAATATATATTTAAAAAAAAGTTAGCGAGAGCTGCCAATCCTGGTGTTTTTTGAATAAAGCACTGTTGAGTTTGTAGTAGTTACATACATACATATATTATGTAAAAGGTTTATTGTAACAAACACAGGCCGGGCAATTTGTATACCCAAGGTGTAGGTACTAACTAAAGTAGTTTAAAATTTATTAAAAATGTATAAAATGTTGAAATTAAAAGCCAACAGAAAAAAAATATTTTTATTGTGACTAACATAAAAGTGACATTTTCTACACTGCAGCAATACACAACATAATAAATAAATAAATAAAAAAACAACAACTACTACCACCATAGACCTAACGGCGGCAACTGTTTTCGAAGTTGGCTTACTAACGATCACACTAATTTTTGAGCATCGTTCTTAAGCCTTTTGACAACAGGCAATTTGAAAACGAAAAACATAGCAATTAATCAACAACACACATGTTTTTGTTTTTGAAATGAGTTTTTGTGTTGTTTATTTGATTTATTGACTAATATGTTTTTTGACTACCTAAATGTAAACTGAGATTTTTGTTAACTGCTACCCTAGAAAAAACTGAACGCAAAATAATAAAAATAATGAAAACTAATATTATTTTTAAACAATATCAAACAAAAATAATAATAATAACGAAAACTAATATTTTTGTTGCATAATAACTCAATAAAATTATTCATAACTAATATTTTTGTTAAACAGTATATAATAAAAAAAATATACTTTTAATTATTATAATATATTTGTTACATAATAAATCTATAAAATTATTGATAACTAAAAAAACTATTAAAAAATATTTTGCGGTAATAAAATTATCAAAAATTTGTTCTAGAAAACGTATTAAAAAAATATTTTTTTACTAATTTTGTATAACAAAAGATATTTATAAAAAAAAGTTTATCAAAAAAAATTCGTTTACTAATTTTGTACAACAAAAAAATATTTATACAAAATTTATAACAAAAAAAATATTTTTTTACTAATTTAGTATATCAAAAAATATTTATTTAAAATCTATAACAAAAAAAAATATTTTTTTACTAATTTTGTACAACAAAAAAATATTTATTCAAAATTTATAACAAAACAAAATTTGTTTACTAATTTTGTATAACAAAAAAATATTTATACAAAATTTATAACAAAAAAAAAATTTGTTTACTAATTTTGTATATCAAAAAAAATTGATTTAAAATTTATAACAAAAAATATATTTTTTTATTAATTTTGTATAACAAAAAAAAATTTATTCAAAATTTATAACAAAACAAAAATATTTTTTAGTTACTTTGTATAACAAAAAAAATATTTATACAAAATTTATAACAAAAAAAATATATTTTTACAAACGTTGTATAACGAAAAAAATATTTTTTTACTAATTTTGTATAACAAAAAAAATATTTTTTTACTAATTTCGTATAACAAAAATATATTTATTTAAAATTTATAACAAAAAAAATATTTTTTTACTAATTTTGTATAACAAAAAATATATTTACAAAATTTGTAACAAAAAAAATATTTGTTTACTAATTTTGTGTAACAAAAAAACATTTATACAAAATTTATAATAAAAAAGTATTGTTTTACTAATTTTGTATAACAAAAAAATATTTATTCAAAATTTATAACAAAAAAAACATATTTTTACAAATTTTGTATAAAAAAAAAATATTTATACAAAATTTATAATAAAAAAAATATTTTTTTACTAATTTTGTGTAACAAAAAAATATTTATACAAAATTTGTTAAACATTTGTGTATGTAGTAAAATATTTTTTTACAAATTTTGTATAACAAAAAAATATTATTGAATACGTTTTTAGAACAAATTTTCGATAAGTGAAAGTCTTTTTGGTTTAACAAAAAGTTAAACGCATTTTTTGGAAGTTAAACATTTTTTTTTTAAATTAAAAGAAAAAAACCTTTTTTTAAAGTGTTTTTGTGTTAATTTAAAAGTAAAAAAAGTTTTTTTTAAGCTTTTGTAAAATTATTTTTGCCATTTCAACGTTTCCAAAATATCCCAATTACGCGTAACTTTGTATGCCGCCTGACTACCAGCCATTTTTGATGTTCAGCGGCAAATTTTATCCATTTTTACGAATTTTTCGTGCCCGTAACGCAAATGCATGCCAACAAACGAAAAAAAAAGCAAGAAAAGCCACGATTCCGAAAATAAAATCTAATAAAATATAAGAAATAAAAAATAAATAAAAGAACAACAAATATTACTTAATGTAAAACCAAGTGCCTAATTGTGCATTCCTTTGTAGTGTTTATTTTTAAGTTGAATTTACTGCACCTTTTGCCGTTTCGTTAAATTTTGATTTTCTTATATTATTCTTATTTTTTTAATTTCTGCTTTACTTTGAATATTAATTTTAAAAAATATATAACTAAAACACTTCTCAACGATTTCTTTCATATTTGAACAATTCAAACAAAAATGAATCTTCTCCAACAATTGCGCGTTACGTTGCACTGCATCTAAATGCAGGGTTGCTATCCAGTAAGTACAAAAACCCAGCAATCGCCGCACTTCCGTACGCAACTGTACGTACCTGTATCCCGAAAAAAAAATGTAATATTTGTATGCTTGCTGTTTTTGTACTTAGTTTCCGCCTCATAGTAGCGCACCATTCCGATAACTATGGCTAATCAAAATAATGATTCATCAATCATCAAATCTAACTTGAACCATTCGTCGCAAAAGTAGTCGATATGCAAGGCATTTTTGGGTGTTCTCTCAGTCGTAAATGATAAATGTTTAAGTAGTTATGCGTACAAAACTTGTTAACCAGTTAATGTCACTTGTCTTTGATATGTGATGGATAGGTGTAAAATAAAGTTGAAACTTCAAGGAAAGTTAGGTAGCTAAAATCTCTCTCATTTTATATTTTACCACTTTTGAGGCTTAATACTCCTGGAGATTGCAGTTTTTTTGAATCATTAAAATCAAAATTTTTCTGAGTTAGTTATCAATAAAAAGTTTTCAGTTAAATGAACTTTTAAGTAAGCCAAACGTCTATTAGAATATATGTACCTAGCGAGAAGAAAGGGGACAAAGTCTTTTTGGATAATAGCACAGGTGTGTAACCTCAGAATCAGTCCTTCTCGAACTGGCTAAAAGGCTACTATCAGACATTCAAACAAAGAAGCAAAGAGCCAAAGTATTAGTTTGCTGAATACATCAAGGATACATAGATTCGTTAGAATTGTAATGTCGCTAGGAAAGTATACCAGTATTATTTCTAATTAGTTCCAATTGTTAGAAGGAATTATCTAAGGAAGAACTATAATCCGCTGCAAGAACTGTTGATGGCTGCAAGATGGATGTATACAAGATTACTGGTTCCAAAATCTTGGGCAGGGATCTATTCTATATCGAATTACGCTTGTCTTCTTCCGTAGTAGTGGCGATTGCAACAAGTGACCATCTAAGAAGAACCATAAAATATGTGTAAAATACCTGGCTTACTCAAAAATGGATGGCAGCAAGACCGTCATATGCTTCGGAGCAGTGGTTTATACTTGGCAGGCTTCTACCTACCCGCACGTTTCAAAACAACTATGTTTTCCTGTCTTCAAAGTTATTTATACTCGTACCTGAGACAGTTTGCGGTTAGACACTCGAAGGAGGAAAAGCACATGAAAAATTACCGTCGGGCTGGTGTGATACTCAACTGTTATTAGATATTGTTTTAAGAGAGTAGCTGCCTTGGGTACCTGGTCATAGTGCCTAAGTGAATAGCGAGGTAGCCCATGGATTTATGGACACAAGAGCCCTTTTCGGATTGTCAATCAAGAATAAAGAGTCGCAATTTTATTTAAAAATTACGGGAAGTAACGAACAAGTCTTGTGGAGGGTCCATGCCCCATGAGAGAGTACAGGAATTAAGAGAATGAACAAGTTAAGGCCTATATTGTGGCACTGTTAGCAAGAATATCCAAGATATTCTTTAATAGCACCAGACACGACATTGGAGTAGGCTTTCTTACTGACTACAGCAGAGTAGGGAAGTAATTTGTACGCAGTATTATTTATTTCTTTAAGACCCCGTGGACCACAAGTTATACCAGATTCAGTCTTTGCTTCATAGAATTAACCTATATAATTTGCAATTTGCCAAAGGAACTTGTAAGGTTCTTTATTGACAACTCGAACGTGAATATCTATTACTGAATTCCAATTTTTTAAATTGACCAATTCTGATCACAAAAACTAGGTGGCTTACGTTCTCTACTAAGCCTAATCTAATCTAACCAATAATATTAGTTTTTAAGGAAAATTCATTAAAAATATTTGCCTTTTTACTAAGTTTTCTGCTATCCGAGTTGAAATCTGCTTAAAATTTTTTCTTCAAAATTTTTTTTAAATTTTCCATATTTAGCCAATTCGTAAGAAACCGCTTAAGATTTTCAGAAAATTTCTATGATATTATGGTTTCTCAAAAAAAATTTGAAATTTTCCAAATTTACTCAAATTTTAAGAAACCGCTTAAGATTTTCAGAAATTTTCTATGGTACTGTGGTTTTTACTTCGCATTTATGGTGCTAAAATATTATTGGTTTGAATCCGGAAATAGCTTGAATAAAAGGTAATGGATATGGGCATTGAATTTTCGTGCTGAGACATTTGTGTGGTAAGCGGAAGTTTCCTAATAGAAAGGATCAGCAAATATTAGAATATTCCTATAAAAATGTTGCTTCATCACCCCTCTTCAAACTAATTTTTCATAGAAAATTTTAATGAAAAAATGATTAAAACATGGGCTAGTCTTTAACACAAACAAAATCTGAAGTAATTGTAATTTAACAATAGTTACTTTATCTCGCCTCTTTGACTCTTTTTCTACAGTATAAAAGGATGAAAACCACCTGGCTTGTTTTGTGACAAATATATTTTAGATATGTTTCTTGTTATTAGCCTTTTCTTGTCTCCACATGACTTTAGTAGCAATAATAACTCATTCTTCTCTCGACTATTCACAGCAAAAATGCATAATGTGATTTTTTCGAATCATTAAGGCACCTGTTAGGTTTATACTACTCTGATTTAGACTAAAGTATATCGACCCTGATGCCTTCAATGGAATAAAAAGATAAGTTAAAGCATTTCCATTCACACAGAAACAGCGAGACACTGCGACCTAGAAGATATTTTGCATGCAAATGCCACTTTCTTTATCTCCAAAGGCTTCTTTGGACTGCCCACCGATGACTAAAAGGACGTTTTTACAACAGTCGGGTCTACTTTACCGGAAAGACCCAGATTTACTATATATCCGGCCAAGGACTGTCACTCCAACAGCACTCCCCGTAAATGTACAAAAAGAACAGGACATTTGTAGTCAAATAACCAGCAGTTGTAGACTCAGCAGTGATTTAAAAAATATTACCATATGAATATATAACACAAGCGTATTATGCTCTAAACTTGTTCGACATTTTCACCAGTAAACAGATCTTTTCGATGCCTTTGTAAGTGAGAGAAGTAATTTGTGTGCAGTCCTAGGCCAACAAGAGCTCTACCGTTTTATGTTATTTGCAATAAAGAGGTATCCAAAAAGTATGACTTAAAAAAATATATTCAGCACCATTATAGAGTTCCTAGTACAAGCAATAAATCGCAAAATAGGCATTTTTTGAAGCTTTAATTTCAACTGCTTCTATTAAAAATCTCTCCTGCCGCTATCTCTCTCATTATTCTTCTTGATTGGCGCGATAACCGCTTGCGTGCTTTTGGCCGAATCTCTCTTATTAAGTTTAGTAAATTAATTTCGGTTATGGCATCTTAAAAAAACTAAATGTTGATGAAATTATGCATCGGAAAAACTCTTCTATTAAAATGTTGCACTAAAATTTACCTGGTTTCTGAGTGAATGCAAAGTTTAATAAGGCGCAACAATTAGCGATCCCATGAATTTGAACGTTTTTTTAAATTAAAGAAAAATTTAAATTTACGTTATACTAAGTTAATAATTTGAAACGGCGGCCGCCGTAGCCGAATGAGTTGGTGCGTGATTACCATTCGGAATTCACAGAGAGAACGTTGGTTCGAATCTTGGTGAAACCAAAATTAATAAAAACATTTTTCCAATAGCGGTCGCCCCTCGGCAGGTAATGGCAAACCTCAGAGTGTATTTCTGTCATGAAAAAGCTCCTCATAAAAATATCTGACGTTCGCAGTCGGCTTGAAACTGTAGGTCCCTCCATTTGTGGAACAACATCAAAACGCACGCCACAAATAGGAGGAGGAGCTCGGCCTAACACCCAAAAAGGGTGTACGCGCCAATTATATATATATTATATATAAGTTAATAATTTTTGGTCTACCGCCACTTAGTCCCTTCCACGCCTCTTCTCAATCGCAGTGAACCCTTCCAAATCGCCTACATTACGCCTTGCATTATCGACTACTCAAGCTACCTATAAGTATTGTATTTTCCCTACGTTAACTAACAAATGTTGAGATATTTCAATTAATTTCATGTAAATCTCCAAATGCAACGTATTGGCAAAAATAGATTTAATTACGCACTACACAATAAATCTCTAACTAATAATATGTAACTTACGAGTAATTGTATGCATATATTTAAAATAATTTTTTTTTTTAATTTTTTTTTATAATATTTCAGTTTTATGCTAATATTTTCGATTTGATTTCATTTAAATTTATTGCTAATTCAAAATTACTTATGCCGTAAAAACATACATTGAAACTTATAGAAGACTTCCATTAGCATTGGACTGTTTGAACTACATGCATACATACATACATACAAAAACTATACTAAACTGAACTAAACTAATCTGAACTAAACAATAACAAAATCAACCAGCCATTATTCTCAGTATTTATTTATGCCGCATATAGGGTAAAAGTCGTCTGAACGATAACATTAGTTTACCAAAACATCAATCCAGCACAGACACAAACCATTCGTTCTGTTACCATAAATATTACATGTCCACTCTATCGACAAACTTAATAACAGCGAACTTGTAAGTTCTCTGCTAATAACATTAAAGCCATTTGCAGTAACATTTACATGTTTGCATCCAAATTTGTACACAACTGTTAACCCCTAATCAATGAAAGCATTTGGCGCTGTAATTGAAAATGTTAGCCGCTAACCAAAGAACCCATGAAACAATTACATTCAGACTGCTAAATAATTTTAACATTTTCACATATCGTAATTATAAAAACCAATATTTTTTCTTTCTACTTACCTACGACTTTATGACACGTTTCTGTTAACGTATTGCAAACATATGTAAAAACAAAAAACAACAACAACAATAAACACACTCACACACAAAACAGCGCGACCGTTATCGTTTGCGGGTGCGCGCCTCGGATCGTGGTGAGCCACCTTCCTATGCCGATGTCGATGTTGAATTAGATGTAGTCGACCGCAATAATAAGCCGCCAATATGGGATAAGAGCATTTACGGTCCAATACATATACGCGAAAATGTCACTGTGGGTACGGTTGTAACATCGGTGAAGGCAAGGTTTGTATACTCAGCTGCTATGTAATTGTTCACAAGCATCGACAAGCTAACTCTACCACAATTAATAACTACTAAATTTGTATTTACCTGTATTTTTAACATTACCACTTTTGTAACTAAAGCTTGTCGAACTTACATACTACATACTTATAATATACAAAAACAAAAACAAGAAAAAATCAATTCCTCTTCATACTAACTTTTTCGGTAGTTCTAACTTTAACATAATGTTAAAATTTTCTAATGTAATGTTAACCGATATTTGCAAGCAACTAACGGCAGCTTTTGCGTGAACGTAAAGGATTTTTTGTATGAATTCCCAAAGCAGAGATATTTTTTGGTTGGTATCAGCCCAAGCGCTTGGGGTGCCAAGTCAACACACCAATTTGCAATTGAAGATGATAGTAAGTGTGGTGTAAAGTGATTAGCCGCCAAGCATCGCTGGTCGCTGGTGGTGTCCTGGCTAACTGATATCACCAACGGGAATGTGCGTTCACAATGAATTTTTGAATTTTGAAGCTGCCTATGCAGAAACGAAAAAAAAAACGAAAAAAAGCGATACCACAGTAAAATAATTTTACTGCTCTTTCCTTGCTCTCAACGTTGACTCCTGGTTCCACAAAAATTCACCGCATTGGATACGCGTTTCCTTCACTTCCTCAATCAGAAAGTAAAAGAAAACCAAAACAAAAACCTACAAAAAAAATTTTAAAAATTAAAAAAAAAAAAAAAAAAAAAAAGGAAAAAGTAAAAAAAACAAACACAAAGCAAAACCTAGATAAAAAATTGCTTGTAACAAACGAGTATATTATTTTACCAACCGCCCCGTCACCCACGCCATAGTCTGTTGTGGACATCTTATTTATATTTTAATACTGCTTACACTGAAAATTTACATTGATCCAAAAAAAAAAAAGAAATAATTGTCTAAATAGTCTAAAATAATATGGTATAACCTTCAAACAAACTTTTATTTTTTTGAAATTTTCGGTTGGGTTTGGTGAAGTACTCATTACAAGAGGTATTGTGTGTTTAATTTAGGTGTTTGGAATTTTAGTGTTTTATACTGGCGCAAAATATATTAATTATAGGTGTTAAGGCTTTGCCTAGGGATAATGTATATTTACTTATGCTACATTTGACTGTACTAACCAGGCTTCAGGTAACTAATTTGCTTGTTATATTAATCCAAGAAAAAATGTTAAAAAACAATTGCATTGAATGCTTTGATTTGTATAAGCTCTATACGCATTTTAAGTGTTATAGATTAAATGCTAAAAAATGCAATAATTTTAAGAAAACATATATTCAATATATACATATGCAATATTTTACCTATAACTGCACACTTCTATATAATTTAAAGAGAAAAATCGAGATATAAAAAAATATATATTTTAATTTTGTGTTTGATGTTATTGGTTATTTGAATTCCATTTATACAAATTATTCTTCCTGTGTGAGCGCTAGTCACTGAAGATGCAAAGCAAATAAAAAAAAGTTAATAAAATAATTAAAGGAACCCTAAATTATGAAACAGTTTGAAATGCTTGAGTTAGCAACATTCGGTTGGCCTAAATAACTGGCAACTGTCAACTGTCATTTGTCATTTGTAATTTGCGTTTTGCGATTTTTCGCTTGTCATTTATTATTTGTAGTTTGTAATTTTTAAAATATCCTTTGTGATGTGTCACTCGGCACTTGTCATTTGGGAATTGTGATTTGTCATTTGTATTATGTTATTTTTTTTTTGTCATTAGTCATTAGTCATGCGTTATTTGCTTTTATTGTCACAAATATTTCGCAATCCCATTGAGTTATATGACATTTATTATTTGAAAATTGATATATTTTTGGGAACATTTTCAAAATGATTTAAAATTTCCAATATATGATTATTTCAAGCACTTGCTAACTTCTTCTTCTTCAAGTCCTTCATCCCTCGTGTGACATAGGGCATCAACTACGCCTGCGCGCCTTCTTGTGTGATTTTTAGCAATGTACGTCAATTGATTATAGCACTTTCATGATGCTTCCAGCTTCCATTTCCACTATTCGTCTCCAAGTTTCCCTTGATGTTGTACCAGCATAAACATTCCCCATTCTTACATACGGGGAATGCTGCTGGAGTGGCAATCCTTGGCCGGATATAAATCCGGGTCGTTTCGGTAACGTAGAACCGACTGCCGTGGAAACGAAACAAGAAAAGCGTCCCTTGATCTACCAGGCTTGCGACCAACATTCGTGAGAGTGGTCCACTCCAATGCCTTTCGTGCAATTCCTGCATCGTTTTTGCCAAGTGCTGCAGCATACATTTACGGCTCTTTTTTCGATCAATTGGAATCGTATTAAAAAGTGCGAGCTCGTCGTGATTTTCAAGATTGTAATATTTCATTCTGAATGAATCCTCCGCAAAACTATTCAGTTGTGCCTTCCTTCCACCTAGTCCACTACCACTGTGCCATGCACATGTCCCCAAAGTCATATCGTTACAACCTAGAATTGGGAGTCAACAGCTTTGTGTACTTGGTGACTTTGATATGAGCAACATATGTTGGTCTTACATGGACAATTCGTCTTTTCTTACGACTTCAAGTGTATGCAGCCTTTCTCAATCATACTTCATCGATAAATGTTCAAGTCTTGGATTGCTCCAAGTAAACAGTTTAATTAGTAAGTGTAATCGAATTTTAGATTTAATTTTCTTGCAAAATAATGAAAATTTTAACATTTGCAGTGTAGCTCTCCGAATTCTTCGGCTTGTATTCACCATAATCCAATAACTGTATATACATATAGGGTTCTAACCTCTTCAGTAGTAGCCTTGACACTTCCAAAGTACCACTGAAGCGCCGTTTTGATACCATTATGAGACCTCCAACAGGCAGATATCTTCAGCCAGCCAGAGCTGTTGATGTAATGGGGAAGATTGATGGGATTTCGGTTTGGGCACTGCGCCAAACTGTTGAAGAAAGGAGTACCCAGTGACCATAAACGTCTAGGTGCCACGCTTGAATATTTAAAGTACACAGAGAGTTCTTAACACTCCACTACTCTGAAAGTTCCAACCACTTCTGCAATGGGTACCTCTCCAGTTAAAATTTAATTTTAGTAAGTGTAATTTTGAATCTTTAAATTGCATATTACTTGAGCTTGACTGGGATCGGTTATTTGCTAATTTGGATATGACTGGTTGCTTTGGAATTTTTAAATCAAAACTTAGCAGTCTGTGCTTGGGATATTTTCTGTACTTCCGACCAAAAAATCCAAGTTAATATTTATTGATTCGAAATAAAATATAGCTCGCAAGCGTCAAATCATGTGAGCTTCGAAACCAAAAAATAAAGGCTTTTTACTATACATAGATATGAGGAGTCTTATCCCCTCTGCTGTGGTTGCTAGTTGTCAACAATATTCTTACCAAATTCAACCAAAAGGGAATTAAAGTAGTGGCGTACGCGGACGACATAGTGCTTATGGTTTCTGGAATGTTTCCAACCACAATCAGTGAGATTATGGAAGGAGTTCTGGTATTACTCAGCAATTGAGCCACGGACTGTGGTTTAAGTGTAAACCCGAAAAAAAACTGAGCTGATGCTATTCACCAAGAAAACCAAGGTACCAAACTTTAATCCCCCCAAAACTAAACGGCGTTAGCCTCACGTTAACCCAACAGGCAAAATACCTAGGTGTTATCCTAGACCCCAGACTCAGCTGGAAGTTCAACGTAGAGTACAGGGTAAAGAAAGCGAATATAGCACTTTACACGTGTACGTGTACCTTACAGGCCACGGGATCATGCGGTTAGACTCAACCTACCCTTCAAACCTATCTGCAGAAGCTATCAAGCGGAAGGGGGCGAAGGAAAGTCTTTTCCACTGCTTATGTGAATGTCCAGGGCTAGCTAGGGCACGACTCCGCTCCTTCTGTAAGCCTTTCTTGCAGCAAATTAATGACATCTCAGACATCGGGATAAAGAATGTGCTGCTATACTTGGGCCTCACTAAATGGATCTGACTTAGAACACAAAAAAAAAAACATCATCACACGAGGACAGTGGTAGTAAAACGGTGCTGGTCACTAATTAGGATTATTTCTGTGGAAATACTCAACCACTTCAACAACAACTATAGATATTCTTATCACTGACTAATGCCTTCAATAACCTTTTGCTTTAGTCAAATATTGTTCAGGAACTTCGCCGGAAGCTAATCCTCCCTTCATTTGACTTCTCAAATGGAACCTTTTAGTTCCTGTTGCGCGCTAATCTGGTCGATTTCCCACTGTTCAAGTGCCCTATTGCTGAATTGGCGGCTCCAACTATGATCGGTTAGCCTAAAATCTTGTATTGCTATATAAAAATTTTGTGTGCATATGAACTAAGATACCCACTCAAAATCTTTCCGAAAATCTATAGGTGGCAGTAGGCGTTGAATTTGGCTAAAATTTATGTAATATGACTTATTTATTTATATTTATTAGGTAATTTGACCTTGTTGAAATGTCCAACGCGAAATATCTTCTTGTTTTTTGTGCACATCAAATATATATAACATTTTTTTTCATGACAAATTTGCTTTGCATCGTCGCTTATTTTAAAAACTATATCGCTATTAACCAATTTTTTTTTAGTTTTGAGTTTCCTCTAACCAATTAACCATTTTGCTTGTTTGTTTTTAATAAAATACTAAACAATTAAGGGCTAGGATCGAGACAAAAATCAAAACGATTCCTTTGTATTGAGAAATCGACGAAAATAATTTGCACTGCCTTAGAACAAAAGAAAGAAATTAAAAAAATATTATTAAATGAAATTTTTGCTATTCACAATGTGTGTGATTTTTTGCTTATTTTAATTTTAAGAGGCAATTTTTGCTACTTACTTTTTGAGTTTTTTTTATTAATTTTTTGCTAGTTGGCATTAGCGTTTAATTCAGAAATATATATCTACATAAGTTTACATATTATATACATATGTACATATGTATATGTAAATGAAAGTATGACCCAACGGTAACCTAACGTTTTTCAAGCTTTTCATTTCAATCAAATAACTATGTACGTATTTACTGTAATATTTTTTCATTTGGTTGTTGGTGCTTTTGATACATTTTTGGTTAAAGGTTTACATTTTTTAAACATTTTTTACCAACTTATTATAACTCAACAAATTGCCAAAGTTTACAACTTATATGCAAAAATAAATATAATTTTTGTATTTTGCCTTCTTTTTTATAATTTCACAAAACAAATCGTTATACCAAACAACATTTTTGCGACGCTTCATTACAAAAACAAAAACAAAAAACAAAAAATACCGAAATAATGAATGCTAAATATTTTTGAATGAACGATTTGAAACGCGTATGACAATAATGCGACATATGCCGGTCGTCGCACCTAAAACGCTCCTAACCGAAATTTATATGTGTATCTTCTATAATCATAATGTGTATGTATATGTGTGTGTATCATACAGCGCGAAACATATAAATTAGAGGCAATGGCGCAGGACAAAGGCTATCCGCCGCTGTCGCGTACCGTCGAGGTGCAAATCGATGTGGTCGATCGCGCCAATAACCCGCCCGTATGGGACAATACGGTGTATGGGCCGATTTATGTAAAGGAAAATATGCCAGTTGGCGGGAAAGTCGTCTCGATCAAAGCCAGGTCTGTTTAAACAACTTTGCAACAAAACCAACAAATATATATTAAAAATTAAACATAGCACAATAGAAAATTTTGAAAAATACTAAACATTTTTTATACCTTTTAAATAATAATATGAAAAACAAATATTTTTTAGACGTATTCATATTTATCTAGTATTGTAAAATTCATTTAAACAACTACTATGTGTATAGGAACCTAGTGTATTTTTTTTTTTGTAAAAATATTTTTAATTTATTTTCACATAAGTTTTTTTTTTAATTTCTTGAAAAGCGCTTTCGTTTTTATTTTATTTTAAGGCAAGACAATATTTTATTCTAAGACAATAAATTATGTCTCGTTCATTCTGTATGTGCCTGTCAATATTTAAATGTAAGCTGCACTTATACCGATTCCTTAGAAAATCCTGCTATCCTATATATGTAAATATTTTAAATTCTTGCTCTAATATACAAAATTCGAATTCCCTGTCGGCAAAGCTTGAAGATTGTGAATAAAATACGAGAACACTTATTTTCGGTAGAATTGGGGCTTATGAGAATTAAGGCTTCGGCAACTCATACTTTAGATGGCAAAACAAATATTATGACATTGGCCAAGGAAATTTTAGGTGACAATGACAATGACAGAGACTAGCTGGCAGTCTCTTATGACAACAGCAACGAAAATTTATAGTGACAAAAACAAAACAAAGTAGTATCGAAAAAATTACAGGCAAAGAATGTGACAGACAAAGGCATGCAATGACAATGGCAGAGGCTGTTAAAACTTCACCTTCAACAACAATGACAACGATAATCGCAAAAATACGATATGACAATGACAATGACAGAGGCAGTTAAAATGTCACCTTCAACAACAATGACAACGATAATCGCAAACATATGATATGACAGTGGCCATAGCGATAGGGATCGTGACAATAATATTGATAATGATAATGACCATGACAGTGATAATGATAGTGATAATTACAACCACGTTGACAGTGACAATGACGACGACCATAATATTAGCGATAATACTAAAGAAAATAATATTTTTTTTCCTGTGGATAAGGAGGTTTAAAATTACTAATGCATCATCAACGCTGGTGTCACGACAATGGTATGCCCGGTGACTAAAAAACTCCCCCTCGTTTGGGACAGTTGTTAATGATCATTATAACGATAATGACAACTAGTCAAAGCCGCATTGACTACGACAACGACAGTGTGAGTGACAATGGCAATGACAATGGCATTGACAATTACAATTACAATTACAATTACAATTACAATTACAATTACAATTACAATTACAATTACAATTACAATTACAATTACAATTACAATCACAATTACAATTACAATTACAATTACAATTACAATTACAATTACAATTACAATTACAATTACAATTACAATTACAATTACAATTACAATTACAATTACAATTACAATTACAATTACAATTACAATTACAATTACAATTACAATTACAATTACAATTACAATTACAATTACAATTACAATTACAATTACAATTACAATTACAATTACAATTACAATTACAATTACAATTACAATTACAATTACAATTACAATTACAATTACAGTTACAATTACAATTACCATTACAATTACAATTACCATTACAATTACCATTACAATTGCAATTACAATTACAATTACAATTACAATTACAATTACAATTACAATTACAATTACAATTACAATTACAATTACAATTACAATTACAATTACAATTACAATTACAATTACAATTACAATTACAATTACTATGACAATGACAATGACAACGACAACGATAGTGACAATAAAAATAACAATGACGAGGATAATGATTGCAAATCAATTACAAATGAACACAAAAATGATTATGACAATGATAACGGCAATGAGAGTGACCAAGATTAATGATAATAATAGTGATAATTGTAATGATAATGACGACGTTAATGCCAAGTACAACCACATTGACAATGACAATGCCAGTGACAATGACAATGACAGTGATAATGACAATAAAAATGACAGTGACATAGGTAATGTGCGTGATCATGATAATAACAACTACTACCCCAATGACAATAAAAATAACAATAACAACAACAATGACATGGATGATGATTGCTAGCAATTCAAACCAACGAAAATGACTGTGACAATGATAATGATAGTAGGAAAGATCAAGGTTAATAATGAAAAAAATTGCCAACAGTGTCTTTGACAATGCTAATGACAGCGACAATAAATATTATTATCACATTTACATAGAACATTTTTAAGTTCTAGATACTAACCATTACAAAGACAATGATTTTGATCACAATTCACAATTTATTCCTCGCCTGAGCGACGCTTACAGTGCGTTTAATAACTATGGCACAGTGACTCGTTGACAAGTTTTGACAATTTATTTCCACCTGATTTATTTTTAATATATTTTTACGAAAATAAAGTTCGTTTCGCTACAAAAACCATATAAATCTAATACTTGAAATTAGCGCATATCACAAAAAAAAAATAAAATAAGCGAAACATTTTCATCAAACTTTCGAACTTTTTACAAGACAACTGCTCGGCATTGTTTTATCTGAAAGAAAATACCCAACACCATTTGGAAAAAAATTGTTCAAAACTCATGCGATCTTCGAACCAGTTCAAATTTGTACTTTATAATACCAGTAAAGATCTACACGGATGGATCTAAAATGTATACCGGTGTAGGATCATGGTTATATTGCGGAGAGCTTTTTATCAGTGAATCCTTTAAACTACCGGATCACCGCAGATAAACAGAATATCATCAAAAGATATCTGCATTCTATCAGACAGTCAAACAGCACTACCTGCTCTGGATGTATTCCAAATAACATCAGGAATGTCTTACATTGTCGCCAATCTCTCAATGATTTGGCTAAACAGTATCGTTTTATCTTATGCTGCGTTCCAAGTCACAGAGATATACCAAAAAGCTGTAAGGTTGAACAACTTACAAAAAAAATATCTGTATGTCAAACATAATTCATTTTATGGGGCACCTCTCGCAACTTCAAAGCTTCTTGTTATGGACGCACTAATCAATTCTGTAAATGGGAAATGGATTAGTGACAATACTTGTGAAATACTTAGACACACTTGGCCAAGACCAAATTTACGTCTATTCAAGAAAATCATAAAATTGAGTGGACTTCATATTAGGGCCTTAGTAGGGGTTCTCACAGGACATTGTCTCTTAGGAAATCAGGCAAGGAGATAAGGCGTTTACATCTATGATTTTTGTCGTAGCTACAGGAATGAGCAGGTGTTGAAAACAATTCAACACCTTTTCTGCACTTGCCCGGAGCAGGAACCGATATTTAAGATTCTACTTCTTTAGGAATATAAATAATCTCTACATTTTAGGTATCAACAACCTTTTATGCTCTGTCCAAAAGTCAGAATGGTTCAATGTGGAAGGGAAAATGTAGCCCATCCTCTGCGGCTCACAACGGACCCATCTCATGATCTAAGGGGCATCGCTGTTCCTATGTACGATGCGGCTGCCAAACCTGCCCTACCTATACCGAATTTTCGTGGGCACTAATATTGCGTACTCGAATTTTTATTGAAAAATGTTGATGAAAATTTTCTAAGTTTTCTATTCTAATTAAAAAGTTAGAAATTTTGATGAAATTTTCTTAAGTTTTCACAAAATATGAGACTTGAATTTATGTGGTTTTTGTAGTAGAGTGAACAATATTTTCATAAAAAATTACTAAAATAATTAAAAAAAATACTAATTACTAAGTTCTCAAAACTTGCCAACGAGTCCCTCTGCGATAGTTATTAAATGCACTGCGGGGCAAGCATGGCCTGAAAGCATGTTTTAAATAATAAATTTTTCCCTCTCTAAACCTAATTTCGAACAAGTAGCTTAATTTGAAAACTAATTGCTACGAATTAGTTGCTATTTTATGTCCTGTGAGCGTACAATAAAAAATCATTTTCGTATGTGTAAAACACTTCAGCCTTTGCCTTTGGTTGAAATCGAAATGCTCGCGAATGTCAAGTGTCCTCTAAATCATTCTTATCCTTTCTCTCTCCTTTCGCCCACTAAGCGCACCCCTTTAAGCCGCACACCTTTCATTTAACCACTTCACCTTCATCACATTCATCTTCACAGCACCAAGCACTGTCAAGCACAAAAATCAACAATAAGCACCAGCACACACACACACACACACACGCACACAAATATGTACATTTCTAGTTTACATTAGGCATTTAAGTATTTGCTCAGTCCGTAGAAATTTGCATAAGTAAACAGTTTTACTCATATGCGAAAGCCACAAATATGTATGTACTATACCATATAAATATGTATGTGTATGTAAATATTAATGGCATCCACTTGCACAATCGTACGAACGCACAGCTTCAGATTTACACATACGCACAAATGCACATACACACATAAGCTGCTCACACATACATACGTAGTTGCATCGCATTATGCGACACATCATCATATTTACTTTTTCACAGCATCCAGCATTTTTCAACTTTGCACAACATTTACAGCCACTGCATTAATTGCAGCAACACGTACGCCCACGTCTTTCCCCCTTTTTTACTAGCTTGCTTGTGTATATAATAGCCAACTACCACGCCTGCATTGCGTGAGCGTTAGAAATAGCGCTAATGATACCTTTTCCATCACATTCATGCCCTGACTTTTGATATTTATCTACTATGTAGCTTGTTGACCCGCAACCTCACAACCCTCCTCTGCATCAAGTTGCTATTCCAGCTCTTAACTCTTAATTAATTAAAGAGGCAATGAGATACGACTCGCCTCAACTTTCTAGAGGCGCCACATGAGAATTTACATACGTCCGGGCAGGTACTATGAGCGTCAAGAGATAGTTGACATCAGTGAAGTTTTTGCTGTTCGCCAGGTTTTGAATGCAAAGTAAAAGATTAAACGAAGACTAATAAACTCGATCATATGAATATTTACTTATAAGAAATGCAAAGTCTTATTTAAAATTAACAAAATTAAAGCGAAAACAAGAACACGTAAAGAAAAAGAAGTGGCGCAAAATTAGTCACCCTATCGGAATATTTATAACTCTTGCAAATAATCCATCATATTTGACACTTGTTAACTAGACAGCTGCAGTAAACAAACAGACAAGCAACGGAGCGCGTAAAGATCAACATAAATATGTTCATTACAAAAAATCAATCATTTTCAATTTAGTAAAAAAGTTACTCAAAAACAAAATTGGATGATTATTTTTGCGCCACCTTATACATATAACATCAAAAGTCAGTGAACACTTGTTTCTTACGGGAAGTGAAGTTTGATACTCCCGTACTTCGATTTCTGTAGAAGTTGTCTTCATACAGAAGAAGAGGAAACAGTCAGCCACCTTTTACGAGTATGTGAATGTGAAAGCTTCGCGACAAGGAGGTTCCGCTCTCTTAACATGGCATTTTTAACTGATGTATGGATGGGCATAGCACATCTAAAACTAACGAAGCCTTGCTCGTTTATTAAAGCTACCATATGGATTGAAAAGGAGCCCACAGGGTAAGGATAAGTTCCAGTGGTATCACCATGGACCTATCAAAGGTCTAATTGTGTCATTGAGACAGGCACCTCACCTACCTACCTACCTACCTACCTAAGTGAATTTAATGGCCGAGTTTGGTAATTTTTTATAACTTGGTATTTAGATTAGCCTGCGCGACATCGACTCTACCATTTTTTTTAATCGTAGAGCAGTCGAATAGAAAGCTCCGAAAGTGTTTCGGATGTAGGTACATATTTCGATTTTTAAATTAATAATATCAGAATTATTCAATTCAGTTCATATGTGCGCCTTTTTGCCTGGTGCCTTTTGCCAATTTTAAAACTAAACTTGCGTATGCGCAAGAATGCTCGACTAGCAGGTTTGCCCTTCAACTACAGGGAAAAACAAAATTGAGCGAGTAATTTCGACTGCCATTTCAGCGGGGAGTCGTCAACAGAATTTACTCGCTTATTTAACACGCATTCAGGCACTCGTCCAATTAGTCGTTATTCAGATGGCATCAGGGGTTTAGATTGTCATATATCACCAACACAATCTCAGTTTTTTTATAAACAAACCGTTCTCATCATCCCGGTTACATCAGCTAATCAGCTAATTCTTTCGAATTCGCTGCGAAATGATTAATGGTTTGATCTTGACCACACCTCTAGAAATGTCATTTAAGCTTTTGGAGCTTCTCATCATCACTAAAAATTTGTGCGGCCTGGAGTTTGCTTGATAAAACATTATAACGAAAATTAATCTTTATAAGTTGGTGGCACTACACCAACAACAACAAAATAATTCAAAATACTAAATTACGATAAAGAAAAAAATTTAACAGCAACGTGACTAAGAAAATATTTCTCCGGTTCAAGGAAGTTGGCCTCAGAGCCCATTCCGGCATGGAGTCAAGAGGTATGACGAGGATCGTTGGATCGAAGTCCATGCCTACCCTGTTGTCCAATGCCGGAAAGGGGCCGTACCAATTCCCATTGTGTTTCAGCCTGTAGATGGTCTTCAAGGCCGCTGCTTGGATGAAAACATCAAGTAAAAAAAAAAAAACATAAATAATTGGCGCGTACACTTCTGTTAGATGTTTGCCCAAGCTCCTCCTCCTATTTGTGGTATGCGTCTTGATGTTGTTCCACAAATGGAGGGACCTACAGTTTCAAGCCGACTCCGAAATACACTCGGAGGTTTGCCATTGCCTGCCGAGGGGCGACCGCTATTATAAAAATGTTTTTATTAATTTTGCTTTCACCGAGATTCGAACCAACGACCTCTCTGTGAATTCCGAATGGTAATCACGCACCAACCCATTCGGCTACGGCGGCCGCCAAACATCAAGTGGTGGTATACTAATCAGAGCATTTAATGCCGAGCCTGAAGTAGTCGGAAAAGATCCGGTGCAAGTCTCGATAAGGTCCTCCTGACTCCTACGAGAGAGAGAGTCTACTCACTCAGACCACTGATGCATAGGTGATAATAGGTGTTATCATAGCCATGTAGATCCATAGGACCTTGCTAGGAGAAAGACCTGACGTTTTCCCAAAAACATCCTTGCACTGCCAGAAGGCTGTCAGTGCTTTGGATGCCTTTGTTTCAACGTGTGATTTCCATAGGAACTTACTATCGAGGACTACTCCAAGATATTTAATTTCCTTGGATAGCTGGATTGTGACTCCTTTTAGCTTTGGCAGAACGAGTCCATCAAGCTTCCTCCTTCTCATGAAGAGGAAAATGTGAGTCTTGGTGGGGGAATCGAATTCACTAGCACCCGGTCTACGCCGTGCCTACTAGCAAGTATCATACTATCAAAAGTGGCATTATCAAACGCCCCCTCAATGTCTAAAAAGATGCTCATAGCGTAGTCTCTCCAGCCATAGCGTAGTCCCTCCTCTACCCTAGCAACAAGGTTTTACTGTGCCGACTCACAGGGTTTTCCACTTTGATAGGCATGCTGAAATGGAGACAGAGGGTGAGCCTTCAGCGACTTTTGCGCAATTCCACCAGTCGTTCGAGACTTTGGCTTGGACCGATGACTTTTTGCGCCTGTTGTTCTCACAGCCTTGAGCACAGCCTTATGCAAATTGTTCCATGCTATTTTTTGACTAATCAGTTAGAAATGTAGGCAATAGAATAATTGCGTGCGGAGCGTATAGAAGCGAACTTCTCCCTTGCCAGAAAGCTCAATAAAATTACTTGCCATTTCAGCAGTGTGAGCCGGTGCATTATTGTAGCGTAAAAAGAAGCGACGCAACTCCACTTTTTTCTGTTTTCCAAAAAATGTTTCAGCAGATTTGGTATACACTTTTCAGCAAGACATTTACTTACTTACCTACTACACTACCGTCTTGATTTCCTCGTGGAGAAGAGCGCCTTAGTAAGCCAGTTGCTATCTAAAAAGTATGCAAAGGAGTAACAGCTCCAATTTTTGGGGTGAAGTAAACCGAGATAATCGTTCCTGTTCTTTTTATTCGCGTTTAATAGATAGGTTGCTCCTTCTTGACAACATACCATTGAGCCATATTTATAAGAACACAAGCTTCGTCAATTGTTGTATTCCTAAGAAATTTGCTGGACCTTTAGTTCAAATGGTAGGCAAATCAATAATTGAAGATTTTATGAATATATTTGAGGACTGGCATACGTGAGTGAGCCTGGTCTTTAATGCTCATATTACTATTGTATATTATTAGAGCCCTATCGTTTCGACAACTGCATTGGATTTGATGAAACATTTGTTTGGTCGCCTGCTAGGTTCTTTTATCTTGGCCATAGAGTCACTGAAAAATGTATCGGATTTTATAGTTTTTTTCTTCTATTTCGAAACGCTGTAACACATAACTGGCGTAATAAAAACGAACTTTTAGATTTTGTTTTTTTGAGTGTAATGCCAGCTTTAAATCGTCATCCAGGCCCACTGTAGATCGCCAAACACATCTAGCAGAAAACGCTTAGTACTCTTTACTTCATCTAATTATGTACTTTCATTTGTTTCGCTTCTTTAAAGAAAAAATTGCGAAGCTGTTAACTCACTTTTGTCGCTTAAATTACGAGAAAGAATTTAATAATACATATTTATATATATGTATGTATATAATTATGCCTACATCTTTCGTTAGGTGTTTGGCCGCGCTTCTCGTTAAATTTCTAGTGTGAGTTTTGATATTTTTCTCACAAATGGCGAGGCCTACAGTTTTATGCCGCCTCTGAACAGATGTTGATTTTGCATGCGAAGCTTCTGCATGACAGAAATGCACTCTAAACATCAGATTAGCATTTCATATTTTTTAATTAAATAGAAAAAGGATTTTCAAATAGCGGTCGTCCCTCTAAACATCAGAGTGCATTTCTGTCCCCTCTGCCAAGAGACGACCGCTATTAGAAAAACCCTTTTTCCATGATTTTGTGTTACAAGCCCATTGTGGGTTTCGAACCAACTCAGTGCAACCGTATAGCAATCAGGCACAAACCACTTGGCTGCGGCGCTTGTCATACATATAAGTACAGCTCTAACGCTGCTTGGCGATACACATACACATGCATTTGTGTATATGTATGTGTGAATACATACATGCGCATATTTTTTGACTCGCACAGCGTCTGCGGTGTACAACTTTTTTAATTTAAATATGAATAGCTTGGTTAGTAGATATGATGTTTAAGCAAGGATATAAAAAGTAAAACAAAAAAATATACGTTAGTAAAATTACATTCAAAGTACGTACGTATGTATATATAAATATATTCAAATTTCAG
The DNA here is from genome assembly GCA_037575425.1 of Anastrepha fraterculus. Lineage (NCBI taxonomy): Eukaryota > Metazoa > Arthropoda > Insecta > Diptera > Tephritidae > Anastrepha > Anastrepha fraterculus. The sequence goes on from JAYXIM010007937.1 coordinate 64,733, forward strand.
CTTGAAGGCTTGTTTTGAATTGCTAAGTTATTTAACTTTTTTCCGTAGCACTCCACAACTCTCTTACTTAATTTCTTTTTTTTTTTTGTTTTTGTGGTTAGGTGCGAGTATGCAAGCAAATTTATCAGAAATTCAACAGAAATGGGAGATATGGATCATAAGCCGTAATGCATTCATATACTTGCATAAGTTTACATGTAAATATATATAAATAAAATAGAAGAAAATGTGCCAGGTACAACATTTGAAGCCAGCTCGAGCAAAATATTATTAATTAAATTTTTCTCCTGGTCAATTAAGGTTTGAGATTGGGAATTTCTGGTTATGTACTCATTTTTGAGTTATAAGTATTTTAGAGTAATTTTTTTTCCTAGTGTAAGTAAACTTTGCAGAAATTTTAAGCATTCCATATCTTTTAATTAAATTTGCACAATGACCGGCTGAAATGAATAAAATATTTGTTTGCCCAATATTTGTGCTATTTACTGTGTATTAATGAAAAAAAAAAATTATTTATGTATATTTCTATTACGGTTTGAGGTAATAAAGTTGTTGATTTACTTCCTTTTTTATTTTTATTTTTTACGAAGTCGATAATAGCCTGTGCTGCTAACGAGGAAAATTTAATTATTTATTAATTAAATACTTATTTATGATTATAACTCATTCATAAATAAAGAAATATATAAATAAAATACTGCTATTTAGGAATAAGTGATTTCCTCTCTATAGAGAGGCCTCGGTAGTCGAGCGTTTCTGCACTTACCTTACCTGCCTGCACAAAAAACAAAAAAAAAAGCAAAAATCATGCCTCAACCCTTCCCTCAAAAAACCTTATCCTTCCAATCCTTACTCCCGCACAAAAAGTCAACGCATTACTGGCATTGTGGCTGCTAAAACAAGCAAAAACAAAAAACAAAGAAAAACACACAGTTAGACAATGCATCAGTGATGCCACCAAGAGAAAGCGGGCAATCGAGGAAATAGCGCAGACGCACCAATATTTAGCGAAGTCCTCAACCATCTGGTTGATCCCTCTGGCAGATAAATGTGAAGCACAGATGGCGCTCTGAACAGTTAGAAGGCGTTGTTCCTAAGCAACGACAGGTGGGCTTTGCCACTAGTTATGACTGGTAGCGGCAGGCTAATCACCTACCCTGCCAGAAAGCAAAATAGATTGACGAAACCAACGCAAGACAAAAGTCTTGTCGAGGCCCTATGCTCCCGAGTGGAGTGAACAAGGAAAAAAAAAAACAAAAAAAAGGAAGCTATTTCTGACCCAATGGAAAAAAATTGTCTCCTCTAATTCCTCTGTTCGAAATCTGCTTAACCTACTTCACATATTGACAAGTTTTGACTATTTATTTTTTTATTTTTTTTTTCAAATATATAGTTAATACTACAACAAAAACATTTAACACATAGCTTCAAACTTTGTTTTATTTTTATAGAAATTCGGCAAACTTTCATCAAAATTTAAAATTTTTAGTCAAGATTTTAGAAAAATTCTGGGTATGCACTTTTAAAGCCTAGTGAATTTTTTTATAACAAAGTGCAACCTTCAATCGCTGAAAATATATTAGAAACAAATATGGAAAAAATGCGGAAGGAAAGCTTGATACTCCTTGAATATGGAAGGAAATACCCAATACCGTCAGCAAAAAAATTGTCAAAAATCAATGCGAGTTTTAAGCCACTTCAAACTTGCACTTGATTGATTCTAACCAATGGACTGTAACCCAGCAGACCCAAAATTAGTAAAAATGGCTCCAAATTTTCTAAAGACTCTAATTAAAAAGGTTAAAATTTTGATGAAAAATTCTTGTTGATTTGTTTTTAATTTCCACAACATTTAATTTAATTTCCTCAAAAGTAAGGTGAAAAATGTGGAGAAATCATGTTCGCAGAATGTCGAGTGAACGCATAGCAAGCATGGCGATAAACGGCAGAATAATCCACACTAAACTACCTGGGCGGCCATCGCAGGGATGGCACGAATGCTGGGCATCCAAATCCACTGAACTACAATAAAAGTCATTCAAATATGGTTTTGTAAAAAGGAATTTTCTTAAATAAACCAGATAAAAAAAAGAATAAGAACAACAAAATTTTAAAATGCCATTTTTACGCTTTTTGTAGGAGAATGAGCTATGTTGCAATAAAAAACATTAAAATTAAAAAAAAAAAAAAAAATATTCAAAACCTGTCAATAAGTCCCTGAGCTAGAGTTAATAAAAGCTTTATATAGGTACGTACGAGTAGACTATAAAAAGTTCGTTAAGTTGCAAGGACATTTTTTTTTAATTCGCTATTCTTAACTTCATTGTTTTTTATCATTTCCTCCAAATTTATATTGAACTCAAAACATTTCTTTACTCGGTACATCCACCAACCTGTCCTCAAAAATGCGTTTTTGCTGCTTCTTCGACCTTAACTGCACTAATTATGTCTGCCTAGCAACCATAGAAATGTTCCCTAAAATTTTTCCTATTTTTTGAAACTAACAAAAAATCAAATGGCGCCACAACTAAAAAATATGCTGATGGGTGAGTTTTTTCCTGCCCAGGTAGCGCATTAAAGTTACTTGCCATTTCAACAGTGTGAGCCGGTGCATTATTGTAGCTTAAAAAGCGGCGACACAACTCCACTTTTTTCTATTTTCCAAAAAATGTTTCAGCAGATTTGGGAAACACTTTTCAGTAAGCCTTCTACTCATTTACTGCTGGCCTGATCTCCTCGTGGAGCATAGTGCCTGAGTAACCCATTTAGCAGTTGCTATCTAAAAAGTAGCTAGGGAGTATAAGCTACAATTTTTGTCGTGGTGAAGTAAGCCGAGATAATCACTTTCGTCCCTCTTCCTTTTAATCGTCCTTAACAAGCGGTTTGCTTCTTCTTGGCAATATACCATTATCTACTAGGTTGGGTTGAAACGGTTGTCCACTGTGGGACACACTCAGACTCATAGCGCATTGCGATGTCGTGTGGGGAGCTTGCCCCTATCTCTCCTAAAACCAGTGTGTGTTTTTCAAAAATGTTAGAATATCTCTGTTTTCTGCCGAACTGAGATCTTCCAACTCATTAAAAAATTGTTTACCCAGAATAGTAAACCTGTGTCTGGATAGATCAAGACCGTGGCACAGTAGGTGCGAGACTGTCTCTTCCACGGCCTCATCTAGACAACTTCTACAGAAGTCATGTATTTGCACACCCATCCTTTGGGTGTATCTACCTATTAAGCAGTGCCCTGTATGACTGAGATCAGTAGGCTAAGACTTTGTTTATTTTCACTTAACAGAGATTCTGTGCGTTTAGCATTGAGAGCCGGTCACAGTTGACGGGCGATTTCGCAGGTGGCTTCATTACGCCATATTTCGTTTACTTTCCTTACAATTTCTTCAAGGATGAGTAGCTTACATGTTTGTAAGGGTCTCCCTATGTCATTGTCTATGTTGGCTGCTATTTAGCTTATGTACCATATTTATAATACCACAAGCTTCGTCAATTTTTGCATTCTTAAAAAATTTGCTATATCTTGCATATTCAAAATGTCCAAAGAAATACTGAATGCAAGGTAGTAAGTAGAGCTTCTTTGTGATTTTCAATTCTAACTCGTTTTTCATACATATAAATTCAGATTTTTTCATATCTTAGATTTGCAGACAAGCACAACACGCAGTTGAGGTCGCAGTGCACTATGGCCGTATAATTAATAATTAATGATAATAATAATTGTAAAAGTGATGATAATAGTACAAGCGATCCAGTCCAATTCACTAGCAATAATTTCTTGTATGATGCGAGGATCTTCGTTACCTATTACCTTCACCAGCACCACATTTGTCTCGTTGGTCGAAGAGTTTGGCCGTCCTTTTTGAGGTTGAAAATTTTTGATACAACTTATAAATTATTTAAAGAAATCTTGAGGAATTTATTAAAAACTTCTGCAGGTTTAAGTTAACATTGAAAGCCGTAAAGAGTGCCATTCTTACAAAAAAATCTCACTGAGTTAAAGTCAGAATTTCTACTGACCTTTCATCACTAATTTTACGTTTTCTCATCCACTTTATTACAGATTTCTCTGAAATTTAATGTAAAGCTGTGCAAAATTATTGCAAAATAGTGCACACTATTTATACATTTTTCAAATATATCTACTTAAAGTATCATCAATTACTCGAACTTTTACTGCTCTCCTCGTAGTTTTAAGACAATTTTTTCATATGCAGAAAATGCGCAACACCGTCAGGGAAACAAATTATTAAAAATAAAACAAGATTTTTTAGCAACTTCAGACTTGCACTTTGTTATACTAGAATTAAATAGACCACAAAACTGCATACCAAGAATTGTTCTAGAAATTATTATTAAAAATCTTTAAGTAGTGGTAAAAAGTTTGTGGAGTTTTTGTAATTTTTCTATGAAGTTTAAAGCTTTAATTTCTTTGTTTTTCTAGATAATGAGCTGCAGGTATATTTTTATAAAAAATAGCGAATATTAAAAAAAGAAAAGAAAAATACTCGAAACTGGTCAAAATTTGCCGAAATTTTGAGGCGCTAACGCTTGGGGTGGGCTGTATATCAGAATCACTTTAGTTTGAGTTTATGCAGAAGTATTGGCCGAAAAAGTGGGACAATTAAAATCAGGGAATTTGTCAACAAAACGCAATCAAACTTAGTTACGTGAAATATTTTGCTATCAAATTTCATAAAAGAAAAAAAAAAAACGCATAATCAAAGCCTATATGGAGTTTTTAATAGAGGCTTTCAAAGCCAACAAAACCCTATACATAAATTTCGTACCGATCCGTAGAATTAATGAAAGAATCAGTGTTTGAAAGAGTAAACATTTCTAAAAATGTTCCGAAATCTAAGACATTCACTTCACAAAAGTCATCACTGCCGTAAATGTACGCCAGATATACGGCCCAGATCTCCTGAAAGATTTACCAAAAGCATTGAAATTAGGCATTTAAGAAGCAAGAAACTTGGAAACTATTAGACAGCTGGGAGAGCTATTTTCTATTAATTTATTAATGACGAAACCGACTGATACAAGATGGCGCAAAATTAATCACCCCTTAAAGAAGATTTACAATTTTTGCAAATGGCGTCGTACGTCAATCATATTTGACACTCTTGAAGTAGGCAGCGGCAGAAAGCAAATGACCAGAAAATAAGCAGTCACCTTAGCCGAATAGGTAGGTACGTGACTCCCATTCGAGAGAGCGTAGATTCGAATCTCCGTGCATGAAAAGCAAAATAATAGAAAGAATTTTTTCTAATAGCAGTCGCCTCTCGGCAGGCAATGGTAAACCTCCGCGAGTATTTCTGCCGTGAAAAAGCTCCTCAAAAGAAATATCTGCCGTTCGGCATTGGCTTAAAACTGTAGGTACCTCCATTAGTGGAACAACATCAAGACGCAGTACACAAATAGGAGGAGAAAATATAGATTTTCATTACTTAAACTCATTTTTTTAAATAAAATATTAACCAAAAATGAAATTGGATGATTAATTTTGTGCCACCTGGAATTAGAGAAAGAAATCACATTTTATAGTAATTGTTAGCATTTTATAAGCATATTATAAGAAGAAGCATAAGAAAAAATTTCTATTTTCTAACGAATTGGTATCAAGAAGTTCCAATGTAGATTCATAGGGGCGTCAAGGTGCCACAGCAATCTATTAAACACGAAGTTATCAAGAACAAAACCGTGTATGCAATTTTGCTTGTTTCGTATGTTGGATACTGTTTAGTTGAATCTTCATTATTAGCTCCACTCACAGCTATACAAAGAAAATATTATAATACAATACAGCAAGCACCTGCACCCGCACGCTCACCCCCACCTGCACAGGCACCAACACCAGCATCTAATAGCTATACACCAGAATAACCAGCTAAAACTATTTAAGTCACTTGCCTGAACTCGTCGTAATCTAATTGAAACTGCACTAAAAAGCTATGAATATCAAATAGTTAGCAAAGCACGCTCAGCAAAAGAGCAGACGCACAAAGAAAAATCTTGCACAATTTACTTGTATAGAAGCACCTGGAAAATTTCATTTTTTTGTTCTAAGCATTTGAGTATAATTTTCGAACTGCTTGAAGGTATTTTTTCGATTATTACAATGTAAGTGCTAAAACTCCAAAAAAAAATGTGGAAGAGACACTCGCGCGCATATGTGTTAGTGTATATGTATACTTTTTTGATGTTTATATGCTTGTATAGTATGAACGTGAAATTTATTTTAGCTAAAATAAAAAAAACGTATTTAAGAAATATGTGAGACTGGCACACAAAAAATGTATTAAGGAATGGTGTAACACGCATTAAATTGTGTGCTAAAAACTTTGGCAAACTAAAAAATGAAATATGAAATGAAATAAAAAATGACATTATTTTGTGATTACCGTGTGAACGATATGCTGTGTGACTATATGTGCGAGTGTGTGTGTGTGTGTGTCTTGTGTTAATGCTGGATTTTTCTGCGCAGTAATTGCATTTGGGATGCTTTATAATGCGCAGAACTATGTATATGAGTACAGCAACAAATATCATACAACCTCACCTGATAAAGCATACTTATGGGCGCGCCACACGCTCAAAGCGCATAGGTTGAAAAAAACAAAAAAACATGCAAAAGGAAAAAAACTTAGAAAAAAAATATAAAAAAAAAACAACCGCTAAGTGCTACTTCATCACACGCTTTTGCTCTCAACTATCCAGCGGATGCAAAGTGTGTGTGTGTGTGTGAGTATGTGGTGATTTTTTCCGCTTGTCATCGGACGCTGTTGAGTAGGATGCGGATGCGCTATGAAAATAATGCATTCCCCTTCCTCTGTCTATCTCTCTTTCTTCCTCTCTCTCTTTGTTTCACTCTCTCTCTCCTTGTTTCACTCTCCCTCAGCGTGTGAGTGTTGTGTATGTGTGTGAGTGTGCCATATTACTTTTATTTCACTATCTACCTGTTTTTGATTTCACTTTTTCCTTACCTTTTCCGCCATTTATTTCTTTTATAGCTTAGATTTTTTTTTCATTAGATGAGCCGTGCCAGCCTATGCATTGTGTTGTCTGCGCCACGAAAGCTGACAGTAGGCATATCCGAAACGTTTTTATTTTTATTTTTTTAATTTTTGTTTTTTATATTTTTTTGCCAACATAAACCGCGCTATCCCTTGTGGCATTTAGCAGTGGATGCAGTAGCAGTCGCATAAAAAATACTTCTGAGTGCACTTACAAGCGCAACTACAATAACAACATGTGCTACAAAAACACTCAATGGCAGCAAGACTACTTATGAAAATATTATTACGACTATTAGTATGATGACAAGTCGTGGCCTCTTCTTGCCTCAGGCCAGTATTCATTCATTCTCCTATTAACCACAGTCACGCCACCGCAAATATGCTTGGCTCTTTTTTGTTGCAGTAATGCACAGTTTCATACACATGCTTGTGTGTTTGTATTGTTTTTTTTTTTCTTAATATTTGTCGTTCTGGCCCACAGTCAACATCATGTTTACTTACCATTACCATTATCCTCTTTGGTGTATGAACACACACATACACACCCACACATGGATGCAGGAATACTACGCTCCTATGTGAATTGTTTTCATTGCATTTTTACGCGCACACAATTTACATGCTTACTTTGCAACAAGCAACAACAATAATAACGCGCTGCAATAACAATAACAAACGTTTTCTGTTGTGTTTTGTGTTTTTGTTTTTTGTATTCTACTGTGTGCCGTAATAGCTTGAACAAGGAAAAAAGCTTTGTAGTAACAACACTACAGCAAGTAGGCAAACAAAGCGCATAAAGCCACAGTGTTGATGCGCAATGTGATACCGATAGTGTAGTTTAGCGCAATTCTCTGTTGCGCAACAAAAAATTGTAGCTTTCATGTGAACAGGGAATTTGCACTTTAATGGTTTGGTTAGATTTTTTCAGTCCTACAAATGACTTGCAGGCAGCCTTCGTGGCGTATCTCAATGCCCGCTTGGCATATCAAATTTGTTGCTCTAAAGGTGGGTGCCGCCTCCGAATGGAGGATGGTTTTTATGCGAAACTTTTTCATAGCAGAAACACACTCGATAATTTGCTATTGCCTGCTATGGGTGAATCGGTATTTGGAAAAAAATGTTTGTATCATTTGATGTTTCATGCCCCCAGTGGGTGTTTCGAATGCGAGGTAAACGATTGGTAGTCACGCACAAACTCAGAAGTACCTCTTTATAAAGCGGAGGCATAATTTATTATAACTTTGGAATTTTATAAATAATTTACTATAAATAATTTTGAGTTAATAACTTCAATTTCGAATAATAATACTAAACATAGAAGTTTACATTCAGGTGGAATGGTTTGTATGTACTGGATCCGGGACTCGAAGAGTAACCAATTAAGAAGGCCATAAATTTAGTTTGCAAAATCATTTTTTTTCTATTCAAAGTAAAAAAAACGTGTGAGAATAATACAAAATCAAGAATCAATTTACTTTTGCTCGATATGACCACCTTTTGCCTTGACTATGGCCTTGTGACGGTCCAGAAATGAATCGTCAGCTGCACGAATGTGACTTGCAGGTATTTTGGTCCACTAGCGAACAATGACTTTTTCAGCACCTCGAGACTGGTGAATCTTTTAGTTCGGCCCTTGCTCTCCAAAATGGCCCAAAGAGAATTTTCCATCGGATTCGCGTCTGGTGAATTTGAGAGCCATTTAGTGGACGTTATGAAGTTCGGAACGTTTTGTTTTATAAATTCTTGGTTCACTCGAGCTTTGTGAGACGGTACCGAGTCTTGTTGAAACGTCCATGGTCTGCCATCGAAATTTTTGTCTGCCCACGGCCTCAAAGCAACCTCTGCAATACTTTCCCAATAATATTTCGCATTTATCTTGACGCCGGGCTCGATGCGGTTAGAGCGGCCCAAACCATTACCTGTTGCGAGTATTGCCTCCTGGTGGCCAATCGATGACTCAAATTCTCGTATGAACGATCGGTCAAATAAACTCTATCGTTTTGGGAGTTTGCGAATTGCTCAATTTGAAAAATTTTCTCGTCAGAAAATACAATGTTCGGAAATTGGTGTGAGATCATGCGCCTTTTGGATCTTGGCTTGATTTTCAGATCACTTTTCAGTATGCGGCGGTCAGATATTTTCAGTTCTTTCGCCATTTGATTTACACTTCGTCAGGGATTTCGCTCAAGTCGCTTCTTAACTTTTTGAACCATTTCATGTGACGTTGCAGTCTTTTGATGACCACCACCATGACGATTCGCGATGCTACCAGTATCTTTATAACGAGTAATGGCGATATGACAATATATGGCGATAAACAAAAACTTTATTTACTTTAAGGTGCTTGAGCTCGTGAACAACCATTACTGATTTTCTTTTTTCACGTTCACTCACGGCAAAATGCTCGCGTGCACTTGTAAACAATACTCTGGACTGTCATTTAGACAGCTAACAGACAGCTGCACGCGCATCAGCCGCGCGAGAAGTCTGAAGTTGGTTACATTTCGAGTGCCGGTTGGTTGGTTGGTTGGTTAGAGTGGTGATTCATCCAGAATCCAACTAGCGCTTCCGCACCATTTTGTTGCCACATCCTCGTTACCAAATTGTTTAACAGTTATTTGCAGCAGGACTATATCCAGTCTGTGCGGTTTAGGAACCTTATTAGGTTGTTGACGTCTAAGCCAGACAGCTGCTCGAGACTCTCGAACAGCGGTTTGCCCAGGGTTGACATTCTGTCCTTCCATAGGGCAGGGCATTCACAGAGAAAATGGAAGATTGTTTCTTTTTTCTCCGGTTGTTTACAACTATGACAGTATGTGTTGTGAGGGATGCCCATTTTGGCGGCTTGTTCTCCGATAGACCAGAAGCCAGTTATGACTGCCGTAAGTCTACAGGTGTCCCATCGTTTCATGTTTATTAGTGTCGACGATTGCTTGAGGTTGTAGGTGGGCCATAACGTTCTGCTGATTTTGCATTTCGTCTGGTCTCTCCATCTACACTCTGCAATTCGAAGGTATTTTAGGGAAATTGCATTCTTGACTGCACCTAGTGGGGTGAGTACTGGTACTGCAAGATCGCTATTCATGGCAGATCCCCCTCTTGCCAGTTCATCAGCTTTTTCGTTACCTTCTATGTTCCGGTGTCCCGGGACCCAAATTAAGGTTACTCTATGGTTTTCACTCAAGTTGGTGAGGCTATTCCTACTTTGCTCCACCACTTTAGAGGTTGTTATAGTCGCATCCAGCGCCTGTATTGCAGCTTGGCTATCCGAAAGAATAGCGATATTGCCCTTGAAAGAGAAATCTGCGATTAGTAACCTACAGGCTTCCCCAATTGCTAGTACTTCCGCTTGGAAGACGCTACTGGTATTAGGGAGACGCACAGATTTTTCAATTCCAAGTCTCTGAGAATATATACCAGCTCCGACACCACAATCCATTTTACTGCCATCTGTATAGACTGTGGTATCGAAGGTGTTTAGAGAGAATCCCTTATTCCATTCTTTTTTAGATGGAAATAGTGTGGCAAAATTCCTATTGAACGTTGCCATCGGGACGATGTAGTCAGTCCTCACCGAGGTTAACTGAGTTTGTCGCAATAATAGACTAGCGTGACCATAAGTTTTTTCTTTCCAGCGACCCGCTTCATTTAACCTAAATGCACTCATGGTTGCCGTCTTCTTTATATGTAGGTCTATTGGAATAACGTGTGTCAGTGCATTGAGAGCCTCTCTAGGACATGATCTGATTGCACCGACCGTTATTGCACAGGCTGATCTTTGTATTCTGCCGAGTAATTTGGTATTGTACTCTCTCTCCAGAGCTTTCCACCAAACTACCGAGCCATACGTTAAAATTGGCCATACGTTAAAGAGTGCCGGACTCTGTATATGTTTTTTTGACGTGATAACGTCTTATAATTCGATTTAGCCGGCTGCACGCACGAAAAAATGTGTCGTTATCTTGCTAAATGGTCGTTATCTTGCTCAGTCGGCGTTATCTTGCTCGTTCGTCGTTATCTTGCTCATGGTCGTTACCTTGCACGAACTGTAAGCGAAAGCGCGGAACGAACGACAAAGAGCACAATCGACCCCCGCGTTCGGCAACGTTCGACATCTGGCGCTCTCCTACTTGTGTGAGCATATATATGTATGTATGTATATAAATTCAGATATTTATATTTGCATATGCCTTATTCCTGTGTGCATGGTAATGAACCATTTCTCTGTTGAGAATAGGACGATGAGAGGAAAAGTAGGAAATATGAAAGGGAGTGTTTCGAGTGTAATGTTTCTTGAAAAGGTCAAATCGATTATGGTGCCTCTTCGTGTTGTTGACTTATTAACGTCTGATGCACAATCGAAATTGCACGTTTGTGTAAATGAAACTTGACCTATTCTATTTCGATTCCATTTACCTCCTTCTCTATATCCATACAAAATATCTATCAAACAAATAAAATAAAAATTTTGTTTTGAAAATTGCAACCATTACATCAGTATTTTCTTATGACGTTGTCACGAATACACTATCGTCAGTAAACCGACTTTACAGACAACCTTTTTTTAAGAGGAAGCATCGCAAACCTTTACCACCCCAGTGTTACAGTTAACTCAAATTAAACCTCCTACCATCATTGCTTAGAACTCGAAGTTTTTCGCCAAATCCGCTTAGCATTCAATTTGTTAAAAAGCAATTTGTGTGTGTTATTCAAGAGGATAGTTTAGCTAATGATGGTCTTAACAAATTTCGGGATCCCAAGATTAGGATTTAAAATTCAGAAATTTTGGGAGCATTAAAGTGATCGTTTATTGAATGCCTAAGCACTTACTTTGCTCAGAGTGAGTCATGTATGTACATACATATATGTATGCAAATATCCAAACTTCTTCAGCCCATAAGAGGTAACCGAAAATGGCTTTATGATACAATCCTACTGCCTACATATTTCTTATTATTTTCTTTTTATTGCATTCACAAACAAATGCTTCATTTGGTTTTTCCACTATTATCGCACACAGCGCATACGTTATGACAATTTGTGAGAATTAACTTCAGGCAACCTGACAAATCGCTTGTATATCAGTTTAAAATAATAGCGGTTAGACACCCATGTTGGAAATTTACAGTAGATACACCTCGATATACATACGAGTACATGGCCAGAATCAAGCGTACATAAGTAAACACATAAGTAACAGCATAAGTGTCGCCCATATGTGTCGCCATTAAATTTACATTTAAAATATGCGCTTGCACGATCCACCACCATACCAACGCCAACAACCGCGCAATTATTTTTTTTCGCTATACATGCAGCTACAAACACACATACTCGCGCATAGAAATGTAATCGCTTGCATTCACACTTGTTCTTGTTTTTTATTTTTTATTTTAATGTTGTCCGATTGTTGCTCACCCTTTACTTGTATGCAATTGCGTGCGTGTGAGGGTGTTTCACTCGCAACAACTTCGCGCTATTCTATGCGCATTTTGCGTGACTATACAGCTGAAATTGTCCATTAAAATATTTAAAATTCTTTCGAAATATTGTATGTTTGCGAATAATTTTAAGCCAACAACTGCAAATTCATGAAATATCACAGAAAATTGCGCGGGGGCATTGGTTTGCCGGGGTTGCACATGCACAAGTTGCCATACACTTGAATGCGGTGGAGCATTTCTCGAACACATACGCAAATCCAACACCTTTCGCTTACATACATATGAATGTGTATGAGCGCGGAGAGGGTCAGGTATTTAGGTATGTACAGGCACCCACACAACTACTGCAATTTTGTGATCAAGCCTCAGGCCAGCAAGTTGGTATGCGACATGTCGCTGCTCAAATGCCACTGCTCCACTTTCGCTGAGCAAACTACAAATGTATGCTCACTATTGCTGCGCTTCCAATTTCATCTATTTCATGCAATGCATACCTACATACAAACAACCACATGCATATCTATGCAGTGACTATATAAACGCAATGCTCCGCATTTTGGCCTGTTGCTCTGCACTCTTGTACTTGCTTGCGAAAGAGGTCACACGCTTCAGGGCAGATTGCGCTTTTGCTCAAATATTTGCGCTTGAAATAGTATTCTCAATGTGTGTATGTGTGTGTGTGTAATATATGAATAGATGGCAATATGGATAGATGGGTGTGCGTGCTGGAATTGTCGATAGATGAGGACACAAGCAACTATTTCCAGAGCGATTTACTTAATTCAAATTAAATAAAATTTCAGAAATAGCAAATATTCAAATGATCAATAGAAGGAGATATTCGATTCATATTATTTTTATAATATATAAGGAAATGCTTGATCGTCTCTTGATATTTGCCAGTCTCTGAATTAGATTTGATTTCGGACAGCCAATCGGTTCTGAAAGCCTTGAAGCTTCACATTTAAGTCAAAAGTCCTAATAGCGAGTAACAATACACTCAACAAACTGGTGACTCATAATCAAGCCTCACTGATTTGGGTACCAGGACATGAGGGACACGAAGGAAACGAGAAGGCAGACTTTTATGTAGGTACCAAAAAAAGGGCAGAAGGAGTATTTATTGGAACGACCCCATTTTTCGGCTTTAACAGAAATAATATAAAAGAGGAAACCAAAAAGGGGTCCAAACTAAAATCAGGGAACACTGGAATGGCACAAGCGGCCTTAATCACTCCAAAAAGTTTTTAAACTTCAATGCCAATAGAGCAAAATCTGCTCTAACCCTAGAGAAAAAGAGCCTCATATTACTCTGTGGGATACTTACAGATCACTTTGCCTTTAACACAATAGGATTATCTAGTACAAGAATATGCAGGTTCTGCTGTGATGAAGAGGAGTCTATGGAACACTTAATCCCCAACTGTGAGGCATTAGGCCACAGGAGACACAGAATCCTGGGCTCGTACCTATTAGAGGAGGAATGCCTACAATTGCTCCCTCCTATGGAGCTTGTTCGATTCATCGGTATACTAAATACAATAGTTCTAATTAAGTAATTAGGGGCGCACAATAGATCAATTTGGTCGCAGTGCATAAAGGCTTTAGCCTAACCCGTGCAACCATTACCATTGCCATTAGATTTGATTTGGATTAACCGAAAATAGCTTTGTAAGTTTACTTCGGCAAGGATTATGCTAAACTGGGCTCATGAAAACACTAGTGGAAGATAGGCTAGGTTTATCAACCCTTTGGAAGAAATGGACATCTTATTCTTTCTTCATAAGCTTGAGAAAATGTATACAAAAATTTAGTATGAAATTTATCCATTCTCAATACATTTGACTCAAAAATGGATCATCTTAGTCTAACACAGGACAGTCCAGTACTAACAAAGAGTATCGCTATTGTTGTTGTTATTGTATCAGCATAAACATTCCCCATACATATACGGGGCATGCTGCGGAAGTGACAGTGCTTGGCCGGATATAAATCCAGGTCGTTCCGGTTACGTAGAACCGACTGTCGTGGGAACAACAAAGACTATTGTAATATTCTTGTGCTCTGCAGATAATGGGCGCATATTGCATGGAGGATGATAGCTAGTAAATGATGCTCATATGTTGTCCCTGCAAGTTGTTCCCTGTAATCACTTATAAGGTCCAGTCTTCTCTGCTTTCTATATTTCGGGTTTTCCTGCGTACTTGGTTGTTGAGTATTTCAATCGCAAGCCGAATTTATGCGTTGTTATTAATTTTCTTTTTTCGATGATATGATTGTTGCGATTTATTAGAAGCTTCTCCAGTAGCTTTGAAATCGTTGGAAGAAGAAATATTAGGCGATATGATGAAACGTCGGTCACTGAAGTGACCTGATTTACTACTTTGTTCAAATATTCGACATTTTTGACGTCCAGTATTATCTATTCCGTTGCACTTTAGCATACATATGCAAATATTTTCTTATGAATTGCCATAAAAAACGTCTGGTGTCGGTGATATTTACACAAAATTTCGTCAACATACATACATGCATATCTTTTTAGTTCTATTTGAAGTGAAACATTTACTATTAAAGTAAAAAAGTAAATGAGTGAAAACTAAGTACAAAATTGTCTAAATATCTTTGGCACTGATATTTTTATTAAAATTGAATATTTTATATAAATAAAGTTTAATATGCAAACTTAGTTCTAAATTTATTAAAATTTGTCTGCAAACTTATCTATTAAACCAACCCAACTAGCATTTTTTTCTTTTAATTACATAAAGTATTAAATATTTCAGTCAATTTACGATACATTTTTGAGGTGCATTTATGCGAATTTGCAAGAGTATGTATGTACATGTATGAGAGTATGAGAGATGTTGATCAGATATCGGTGCTACAAAACAGAGTGTATAGAGAACTGTACTGTAGAGTTGAGCTCAAGCGGTACACAACATGTGTGTGAGTTGACAAATGCATGTACATGCTTGGGAGTAAGAGAGAGGGAGTAAAGGAATTAGAGTTAGAGTTAAACTGCAGCCAATCGGTACACAATACTTGTGTGAGTTTAAAAGTGTATGTACGTTTATGGGAGGCAGAGACATATTGGTTAGGAGCATCGATGCTACATAACAGAGTGTTGAGCTTACTGATAAGCTCCTCTCAAGCGGTACACAACAATCGTTTGAGTTTGAAGGTGTATGTACGTGTATGATGGGAGTAAGATAAATGTTTCCCCACAGTTAAACTGCTGTCAAGCGGTACACAACACTTGTGTGAGTTTGAAAGTGCGCGTACGTACATATATGATCGGAGTAAGAGAGATGTTGGGTAGAGTGTACAGCTTCTGTTGAACTGCTGTTAAGTGAAACAGAGCGCGAACTTATATAAAAGTAAACCTAACTTAAAAGTATATGAAATTAGGTTATTTATAAAAAAAAAATTATGTATGCGAACAAATATTTTCTAATTAATAAGTTATTTATCACAAGGCAACTATTTTTAGTAGTAAAAGTTATATTAGAAAACAAAAAACTCGGCGTTAATTTTAACCAGAAATTAAATATGTGTGGGTTAGCTATTTTTAATATTAAAAGTTATGTGTATGATAAATTTGAATGTAGCCATATTGTATGTACATTCGAGTATGCAAATGAAATTTATAAACTAAAACTATTTTACGTATTTAATTTAACAAGCGAGAGATTTTTGTTGTGCAAGTATCAGCTAAACTACAGAATACGTTGAAAATTTAACTAGAAACATTTTTCAAATGATAACTAAGCTGCAGCAAAATATAGTTCAGTTAAATCCTACCAAAAAGTTGAACTACAACGAATATTAGGTTGAAATAATTATATAAAAATTTATTTGCAAATAGTAGTAAATTAGAACGCAAAATAGCTGCAAATAATTGCAAATATTTTCAACCATTTACAACTTTTACAAATATATGCCATACACGCGAACTTTACCTAGCCATTTCACACATACACCAATACACACACACACACACATCATGCCCATGCAATTGGTAAGCAGCTGCTCCTCATACACACACACGCACACACCGAAACCCACCAACCAACTCATTAATTGGCATTTATAAAGGTTTTTTGTGTACATACACAATCATATACATACATACATATGTACATACACCAGTGTGTACAAAGTAGATTGAGTCAATGCAAAATGTACATACAGGAAGAGCAACAAATGCGTGTAGAAAGCAAAAATTCACATTTAAAAGAAAATATAGTATGTACCAGTAAAAACACCCAACAAATAAATCACCTAAAAAAAAACAAGAAAAAAAAATTGAAATAAAAAAAACGATGAACACAACTCATTTACTCTCTCATCGCGCCATCTGTAATAAATTAAAATCCCGTCCTCAAAATTCAATTCCACTCGCAAATATATGCCCGTACATACTCGTACACTCGCGGGTATTATCCAAACAGTTCCCTACCTTTGCATTCCTCGAGTTCATATTTCCACTTGATCCGCCATTTACCGTGGAGCTTATAACTTTTGTGTAAATTTTTTAACCCTTTGTTTTTTGAAACCACTTTCCCAAAACCACTTGTTTTAACAATTTTGTATTTTTGTGCGGCGTATCACTTGCGCGTGGCAATAAGTGAAAAAATGTCGCTCCCATGTGTTGCACGCCGCCCTCTTAAATATTTGTGTTACTTTTTTTTTTGCTTCATTTTATCCAATTCCGTTTGTAATGTGTTTGTTTGAAGCAGTAAAGCGAATTGTTTGTTGTTGCTCTTTTCTTAAACGCAAATGAGCAACTACCTTTTATGTTATGTTTTCACCTGAAATTTTTACTCCAGCTTCCCAACCCTGCCTACGGGCACAAATACTTTTAAAATGGCAATTACATATTTTGATGCCCATTTTGCAATATTTTCTTTAATTTTTTTTTGTTTTATTTTGTTGAATCACACATGTCTTATGTTCGTCTGTTAAAAGGTACAGACTTTTTAACAAAAAAAAAAAAATTCTTAAAAAGTTTTCGCACATTCACAATTTACACTCTTCTCGTTTTTCAATACTCACATTTGATATACGCACTTTTTCATATAAAAAAAAAAATATATAAATATATTGCAAATATATGCGCCATAATTTTTTGTATTTTGTTATGACGCATGTGCACTGATAAATATACATACAAATGTTTCTTTGTTTTCTAAATAAGAAAAACATGTGTTTTTATAATTTTGTACTAAAAATTTATTTTTTTATTCAACTAAGTATTTTGTATTTAGTTATTTCCTGATACTTAGTTATTAATTAGACTTTAACACACAACTAAATTCGTGCAAACATTTTGGATACCCTTATAAAAAAATTTTTTTAGTGCTTCCTATGCAGCACTCAAACGAACTCACATGAAAATAATTTAAATCAACCGCCTCCAGAAAACTCTGCTGGTATGAAAATACAATTATTTGAAGCGAGTTTTTCATACCAACATCAACATTTAATAAAATAACATAATTTACAGATACACCGGCAATTCTAGTTCCAACTGATGAAGCAACGCGTACCGTGTGGTTTGATTTAAAAATCTGTTCGACTTCCAGTAACTCTTGAAGCGAAAAAAATGTTAGCCTATCATTCGGCTACAACTATTCGAAACAATACTGTAATTTATGCATTTCTTGTTACTGTGAATGTGTACTTTCACATCCAAATATTTCACAAATTCCGCGCATAAATTGCAAAATTGTCAAAACAGACAAATTTTTAATTCAATTCCAATAAATATTTGCACGAATTTACTAAACATACAAGTATTTACCTAACAACAAGTCCAGCAAGCCAACAATGAAATATGACAAATAGAAATAAATCTCTTTTTTGATTTTTGAAATGCCTTAAACACTGATTGGATGTTGGTTGTGTAATAATAAATATACACAATTTGTGCCAATTAAATGTTTTCCTTACCACTTTGTCATATTTCATGTCTTACTGCTCCTAAATGTAGTCTACTAATTTTTTTAATTCTTTTTCTTATTTGCCAGATCATTTTGCCCAGTTTACTAATATTTTCTTTTTTCTATGCTCAATTCATTTTCGACGCTCGCGCCATCAGTTCGGGTATTGAGGGCAATCCTACTGTGTTTTATCGTCTAATGCCCGGGTCCACTGCACAAACGAATAAGTTTCACACGTTTTATTTGCAACAAAGACCGGATAATGGGGATACATGGGCTGATATAAAGGTGAATCATCCGCTGGACTACGAGAGTATAAAGGAATATAATCTAACAATACGTGTGGAGGTAAGCAAGAATTGAAAATTATAGTTTATATTATTGTAATTTAGAAAGGAATTGCAATTTTTTTTTTTAATTTTGAAAAGAAATGAAAAGCATATTTAGAATTAAGCTTGAATTAAAATTACGAAAACAATTAAAAATTGTGTTTTATATTAATACACATATATTTGTGTAAATTTCGGAAAGACTTGCAAACTAGATTTAGTAGTATTGTGGGCACCATTTTACCTTGATATTAATTTCTGCCAAAATAATCGTAATGGGAAAGAGATCTTTTTTCTTTCTAACAGATATATTGAATTATTGTTACCGTTTATTGCAAAATATACCCTAATATAATCGTTTTCGTCTGATAATATAGAAAAACTGTAACCACCTTAAAAGTTGATGAAAAAAAAAAAAATGATCGGTAATGTGGCCCAGAGTATTCGGGTAAAGTGGCCCATTAGATAAAATCACCAAACACAATTGTAAGAGTTTATGATGAGTCAATGAATTTATTCATATATTTTCTTTAACTAAGTTAACGACCTTCTTCGTGGACTATTTGAAAAAAAGATTGAACTTAGGTAATATAAATCCCCATTCTGTATAGCAGACGGCCGCCGTAGCCGAATGGGTTGGTGCATGACTACCATTCGGAATTCACAGAGAGAACGAAGGTTCGAATCTCGGCGAAACACCCAAATGGAGAAAAACATTTTTCTAATAGCGGTCGCCCCTCGGCAGGCAATGGCAAACCTCCGAGTGTATTTCTGCCCTGAAAAAGCTCCTCATAAAAATATCTGCCGTTCGTAGTCGCTTGAAACTGTAGGTCCCTCCATTTGTGGAACAACATCAAGACGCACACCACAAATAGGAGGAGGAGCTCGGCCAAACACCTAACAGAAGTGTACGCGCCAATTATTTATTTTTTTTATTTTATAAAAAAAAACCTACCCAATATTTTTTTAAACTTTTTTTTTATTTTGAAGATTGAACATTGTCATTTATGAATGAAAAATAATATCGTTCAAATGACTGCCACGACTGGATTTGCAGTAGGCCATTCGATCAACCCAATTTTTCAACACATTTTCGATTGTTTGGGCTCCAATTTTATGAATCGCAACTTCGATTTCATGTTTTAAAGCATCAATCGTCTCTGGATGGTTCGCATAGCATTTGTCCTTAACCGCTCCCCACAATAAATAGTCCAACGGGCTTAAATCACAGCTCCGAGGCGGCCAATTGATATCGGAATTTCGACTGATTACTTGGTTTTCAAAAACGGTAGCCAAAAGTTCGAGTGTAACTTTGGCAGTGTGACAAGTTGCACCGTCCTGTTGAAACCAAATGTCGTTCATGTCATCCTCTTCAATTTTTAGAAACAAAAACTTGTTGAGCATGTCACGGTAACGCTCGCCATTTACTGTAACCGCGGCTCCTCGCTCATTTTCGAAAAATAATGGCCCGATGAAGCCGCCAGACCAAAAATCGCACCAAACAGTGACTTGTTGTGGATGTATTTGCTTCTCTACAGTAACGTGTGGATTTTCTGAGCCCCAAATCCGACAATTTTGCTTATTGACGTAGCCACCGAAGTGAAAATGAGCTTCATCAGAAAAGATGATTTTTTCGGCAAAAATGCTCATATTCGGCCAAACGATTTTCTGCCCATTGAGCGAACCGAAAACGCATTGGATGGTCATTAGACTTCAGTTCTTGCACCAATTGAACTTTCTAAGCCTTCATACCGAGGTCTTTATGCAAAATTCTCCTCAAAGAAGTGCGTGAAATGTTGAATTCTTGAGAACGATGACGAGTTGAGGTTGTTGGATATTCACGCACATTTTCGGCTACAGCAGCAATGTTTTCGGGTGTACGCACTGTAGAAGCACGTTCACGTGTTGTTTTATCCATTAACGATCCACTTTCATGAACACGATTAACAAATTGATCCACAGATTGTCCTGTTGGCAAATCTTTTTTTGGATTTTTTTTTTTTCAAATTTTTCACAGTTTGAGTGGAAGACTCATCACTTTGGAAATAGGTTTTCAATATTTCTCAATTTTGTTCAAGCGTATAGCGTCCCATTTCGTAAATGTCAAACCTTTAAATAAATTATGAACACATTTGACATGCCATTTGTGTTACAATTCTCAAAAAAATAGCTGGTTCAAAAAGCAAACGCTATATTGTAGTAGTATTGTGGGCACCATTAAACGCTGATATTAATTTCTGCCAAAATAATCGTAATGAGAAGGCGATCTTTTTTCTTTCTAACAGATATTGAATTATCTTTACATTTTATTGCAAAATATATCCTAATATAATCGTTTTCGTCTGATAATATAGAAAACCTGAACCCTCCTTAAAAGTTGAAAAAAATTATGGGTAATGTGGCCCAGAGTGTTCGGGCCCAGAGTGGACCACTAGATAAAATCACAAAAAAACAATTGTAAGAGTTTTTGATGAGTCAATGAATTTATTCATATATTTTCTTTAACTAAGTTAACGACCTTCTTGGTGGACTATTTGAAAAAAACATTAAACTTAGGTAATATAAATCCCCATTCTGTATAGCAAACGGCCGCCGTAGCCGAATGGGTTGGTGCGTGACTACCATTCGGAATTCACAGAGAGAACGTAGGTTCGAATCTCGGTGAAACACCAAAATGGAGAAAAACATTTTTGTAATAGTGGTCGCCCCTCGGCAGGCAATGGCAAACCTCCGAGTGTATTTCTGCCATGAAAAAGCTTCTCATAAAAATATCTGCCGTTCGGAGTCGGCTTGAAACTATAGGTCCCTAGATTTGTGGAACAACATAAAGACGCACACCACAAATAGGGGGAGGAGAACGGTCAAACACCCAAAAAAGGGTGTACGCGCCAATTATATATATATATACATATAATAAAAGAATAAAAGAAGTAGTAGGAAAAGAAAAGAGAAAACAAAAGTAGTAATTAGAGAATGTAGAGAGAAATTTAATGCAATTAAACACTTTAAAAGTAATTATAGACTTATGCCTTGAAGTTAAATTTGTTAAGTCCAGCCTTCACAGTGTCGGGTATTGAGTTCCACACTTAAGGGGGAGCCTGGTTTATGAGGTCTAAAAATTGCTTCTCTTTGCGATTTTTTTTTTAAGGAAAAAATTAATTTAGCACTGCAAAGTTTTTTC
This sequence comes from Anastrepha fraterculus, assembly GCA_037575425.1. NCBI lineage: Eukaryota > Metazoa > Arthropoda > Insecta > Diptera > Tephritidae > Anastrepha > Anastrepha fraterculus. Next base: position 86,660 of record JAYXIM010007937.1, read on the forward strand.
TATCTTTTAATGAACATTTAATAAGTATAAAAAATTTGTATACTGGTTAAAATAAGTTGAAAAAAATGTTTAACATAGAAATTAGCAGAGCGCTGCAACGCTGGAGTTTCCAACTGGGGTACAAGATACAGCTCGTAATTATTATCTAAAGCAAAAAATTCAAATGGATTTCTAATTATCATGATTTTTTATTCTAGATGAATTAAGAAAACTGAGAGAAATTCCAAAATTTCAACTTTTTGGAGGTTTTAAAGAAAAAAATGCCTTTCTATAAAAAAAAAATTCACTTCAACTTGGTATCTTTTTTATCTATTTTGTTAGTTCAAATAGAAGATAATTTAATACTGAAGGGAATAAGCTATGATTCATTTCAAAAGGTTTATTAGTTTGTTTTTCATTAATGTACACCAATTCAAAGAAATCATAAAAATGAAAAGTCGATAAAAGAAGATAAAGTTGGTACTATAGCTGTCCGGTCACAGCGTGACTACCTAACGCTCGCCTACCTTTGGCTTTGTATCTACGGAAATATTGAGAATTAGGTTCTGTAACTTTGTGTGAATTTGTCTGAAATATATTAAGAATCGCTTAAAATTAAAAACAAAAAAAATTGATTTTTTTGACCTTATAAACCAGGCTCCCCCTTAAACAGCGTTAATGCTAAATAATCTGGATGATGCTAGGTAATTAAATGCTTGAACGATGAATTTGTTGCGTCTATGAGACCTTACTGGTATCAACTTCTCTGTCAGATAGGGAGGTGACTTGAATAATTTAAGTTTGCACAAAAATATGCAATTTCTAGCAGACAAATAACTATTAAGGCAACAGCCCAGTAAACTTGATCGCCATGCAGAGATATGGTCATGTCTGCCAATTCCATATATGTACATACCGCGTGGCGTTATTAAATGCCACATTAAGTTTATGGCAAGATGTGGAGTCAAGTTTGCTGTACACCACCTCAAAGTAGGTAATGAGAGGCATACTTAGCTGGGGAACTAATTTTCGCAACGCTTTCTCTGGCGTGAATGTTGCAGAGACTCTCAGCTTACGCAATGCAGCATAAATATTCCCCAAAACCCTATTTATATGGTCAGCACAGGTAAGTTTTGTGTTAAGAATAAACCCCAAATTTTTTACCTTATCCATAAAGGTAAGGGAACTAGTACACAATTTAGGGATATTGTCAACATGCACTACACTATTACATATAGGTAAGACATATGACTTTGACGCGTTCGAACATAAAGAGTTTTCATTAGCCCATACAGAAATAGCAGACAAATCACTGTTTATTTTGAAACATAGGTAAATCTTCAACGAGACCAATACGACTGGACAAGTACAATTTTATAACATCAGCATACGCATGGACATTCACATACTGACAAACGGTGAAAACATCATTGACAAAAAGACTAAATAAAAGGGGGCCAAGGATAGACCCTTGCGGAACACCAGTGTGTACATATCTAGGCTGAGATGTTAATTTTCTAGTTTTAACCTTCTGCGTTCTGCCACCAAGGTAGCTGGCTATGAGCTTCACAGCACTGTCTTTGAAGCCGAAATAGTGTTTAAGCTTCAAACATAACAACTTGTGATCCACTGTGTCAAATTCTTTGGAAAAATCAAGTAAACGAAGTAGAGTCAAGTCTCCGTTGTCAAAACTAATTCTAATGTCGTCCAGTATTTTAACCATTGCAGTCGAGCAATTGTGACTTTGTTTGAAGCCAGATTTTGGTGGAGAAAGTAGACGATTGTCTTGTACAAATGATGCAATTTGCGTCGCCATCAAGTGTTCGCAAACTTTGGAAAATGTGGGCAGTATGCTGATAGGTCTATAGTCACCAGCATAAATAGCAGTAGCCTGGTTTTTAATATCAAAACCACTCAGATGGTTAATATTTGCTGTTCCGAACATTTTCTAAAGTAGAAAGTGTACAAAAATTCCCAACAGTAGTAAAAGCCTCAGTCAGAAGAAGGCTTGCTGTAGAGCATTCTGAGAAGTTAAAAGGCTGTAATAGTAAGACAGAAGCTGCATAAAGTATTCAGCTACCTTCTCTGTTCTTTTGAAAGATATTTCCATGACCATTTCTCTGTGAGATACTACCTAGCATGGATATTAAGATACTAAAAAAGTAATTGGTGCAACTATGTGGGCCTCTGTAGCCACTGGAAGGACCTTTTAAAGAATATACTGCTGAAATATATATATGTATAACCTATCTTATGATAACATTTGCGATTAAAGTGCCGGTTCATCTTGTTAATGTATGTCATATTTATTCTTTGTTTGATCATATGTCATCACCGAATCAGCATCTTGCTGTACCTTCCCTTACTGTACTCTCGCTCTTTCCTAAACCATGGCTACAGTAGTTGTCAGGACTGCCCACTATCCCGTATATGGAGGCTCATATACAGCCTACCATAGGATTTGATTTCCAGATGACTTTGCATTGTGCTTTTGCCAGTAGGGCCCCCTAACTGCTTCGAAGTCCAGCATGCGTGAGAGGCCACTATACATTCTTGACCTCTTTTAAGTTACATAGACAAGTTTTGTGTGTGCGTACTGCAGCTCAGTCAATCGTCGATTGTAACACCGAGATATTTGAGTTGGCAACTGGATTTAAATGACTGACTATCAGCATCGAATGCAGTAGCTAGCCGTCAGTTTCTTTAAAGCCAATGCTTCTGCTCAATTTATGGTTTTTAAAGCATCATTAAAACAAAATTTATTATTTGAGTAATTGCGCGGTCACTGCTTTAAAAATTAATTGAGCTGCTGAATATGGATAATATATCACACTGGATTTTTTAACATACGATGTATGTATGTATGTATGTTATATGCATTATAAGTATATGTATGAGGGTGGATAAATAAAAATTGAAATATTTTGCTACGTTTCCGAATGGAGTGGCTTATCTTTAATTATGAAATTTTTCTGTTGCTGTTTTATTTTCTTTCACTTTTAGCAGTCAATTTGCGCCGTACAGTTTTCGTGATAACGAATGCATACATAGTTTTGCGTATTCATGTCGAGTAGGTGGAATGGTGATTATATACATATGTATATATGTTGTATGCATTTTACCGGGTTATTTTTCAGTATGAGTTTTTTATTAAATAATTTTCCTGGAAATCGCCATTGAAATAAGATTTTCTTTATTATATTTTGTTGTGATCTGTACGTGCTTACGTAAATTCATGTGTATGATACGCATATTAGGGTGGTCCAAAAAAAAAAAATGCGGAGTATACACTACTCTTTCACTCTTTGCAATTTCCATGCGCCTACTTCCCAAATGTATGGAAAAAGGGGGAAAGAGACGCGTATTTTTTTATCGCGAAATTGATTAATAATTAATGGCCCCGCTGGAGGTTTAAATTTTTTCGTTAAATTGCTATTGTTTAAAAACCAAAAAACTACCCCGTATGGAAAATGGGGCTTGCATCTTTTTGGGTGTTTCAAGCTTTGAAGCGCACATCATTCTTTTTGTCTAATCAATCATTCATTACTTGGATGCATCTATGTACATACACTCATGGACAGTGTAATAGATGTGCAACATTTTGCCCAGTTTTAGATATTTTTCACTTATTTATTTGGTGTCTATTAATTTTGTATAAAAGTCTAGCTTATTACACAATCAAAAAGTATAGAAACCGTTTTTTTTTCAAATTTTCTGCAAAAATTTTAAAACTATGCAAATTCTGATCATTTTCATCAAAATTTCAAACCTTTTAATCGAAAATTTTCATCCCATCATCTACAATTTTTTTATGAGGAAAAAAGATGGCTAGCTCCATCAGCAAAAAATAGGTGAAAATACAAAAGTAGTTTGTGGGCCCTTCTAAATCAAACTTTAATATACTAAAATTCGTTGGGCTATAAAGTGCACACATTATTTTTAAAATTCTCTTTAAAAAGTTTGAAATTTTTGTGAAAATTTCCAAAATTTTTATATTAGGTGCGCAACTAAGTTCCCGCTGTTTGTCAGTAGATGCCGCCGGCAGTGTGTGCTAGTCGATTCTAACATAACCTAAAAGTCATAAACCAAGATCAGACATATGGTAAACAAACTGCTTCGACACATTAGTGATTTTGTTTTGGTATCATACACTTTTGGTTTTGTGAAAATGTCTGATTTTGTGCCGAATAATCGTCATTTGCGGGAAGTGTTGATTTTTCTCTTTCATTCAAAAAAAAAAATGGCGGCTGAAGGGCATCGAGAGCTACAAAATCTTTATGGAGTTGCTACTTTAAGTGAAGCAACGTGCCGAGAACGGTTCCGTCGCTTCAAGGACGGTGATTTTAATGTTGACGACCGTCCGCGTGAAGGAAGACCAAAATCCTTCGAAGACGCTGAATTGGAGGCATTGCTCAATGAGGATCCGTGTCAAATGCAAGAACAGCTTGCTTTAGTATTAGCAGTTACTCGGCAATCTATTTCCAAGTGATTGCATGCTTTGGGAATGATTCAGAAACAGGGGAATTTGGTTCCTTATGAGTTAAACCCAAGGGATGTTGAACGTCGTTTTTTCATTTTCGCCTGTGACAACTGCTCACGCGGCAAAAAAGGAAGGGTTTTCTTCAACACATCGTGACGGGTGATGCAAAATGGATTCGTTACAGCAATCCAAAGAAAATAAAGTCATGGGGACTGCCCGGTCATGCTTCTACGTCGTCGCCTCGGCCGAATATTCACGCTGCGTAGGTTATGCTATGTATTTGGTGGGGCCAAATTGGTGTTTTTCATTATGAGCTGTTAAAACCAAGTGAAATCATCACTGAGGATCGGAATAGACTTCAATTGATGCGATTGAACCGAGCACGCGGAGAGGCATGAAAAAGTGATTCTACAGCATGACAACGCTCGACCTCACGTTGCCGAACCCATTAAAACCCACCTGGAAACCCTGAAACGGGAAATCCTTACTCCACCCGCCATATTCTCCAGATATTGCGCCGTCCTATTATCACCTGTTCCGATAGATGGCACATGGTCTAGCTGACCAGCAGTTCCACAGTTCCATTCATATGAAGACATGAAAAACTGGCTTGATCCGTGTATAGCCTCAAAAGATGAGCCGTTTTACCGCGACGGTATACGAGATCTACCAGAAAGATGGGAAAAAGTAGTAGCCAGCGATTGGCAATACTATCAATGTATCACTTGTAACCATTTTTTCTGCATTAAGGTGTATTTTCATCAAAAAAACAGCGAGGACCTAGTTACACACCCAATGATGTTTGGTGATGTTTGAAAAAAAAAAATGGTTTGCATGTTTTTTATTGTATACTAAGCTAAATTTTTATAAAAAATTTGAAATACAGTAAATATTCGTATATTCAAATAGCAAAACTGGTGAAAATGCCGCACAGCTACAACACTTTGTTCACAGCGTCTTTACTCCTGTTAGTCTTTGCGTTAACTTGTGCTTGAACTGCGCTCCTCACATAATAATCAAGACGATTACACTCCGAGTAGGGAGGAGGTGGCCACAAACTTGGCAGCCAGTGATAGAAAAGTTTGCTATGGCCTGCTACGCCTGAGTCCTGCTCGAGCATCGATTCTATGAAAAGCTTTTTTTGGTAGCCAAACCACTCTACTATATATATCAACTATCTTCTTAAGGATTTTTTCGTGAAATGTTCGCAGATCTTCCGTCCAGCACTCGACAGATCGTTGTACTAGAACTTAAATACTCTCACATTCTACTGTCAATTTGCGGTTTCCGAGCCATAGCTATTAATTTAGATCTCTCTAAATGCTTTGCGCATTCACCTCGGCGGTCGTACGCACTACTCAGTTGTAGGCAAATACCCCTTCACTATGTACATTTAAGGGGTAGATTGACTACAGATAATTATGAATTGCCCTGCATTATTGAGGGGTGGTTAGGTTTCAAGGGCCGGTGTTGATTTTGAATCAAATAAAATTTTTTTAGGAAATTATTGTCATTTCTCTTTATTATGATAATATTGGTATAGTTCAATTACGTATAATATAAAATATTGGCCAAATAGCCGCCGCGGCCTCGGCGGCACACCTCCGATGGTCCGAATTTTCGATGACGCTGAAATAGACCGCACCGCCGCACAGTGGTTCCGCCATAGGACATTGGATGAAAATAGTCATGTTAAAATTATGCAACAATATTTAGCTAAATGTTAGTTCATTAGTCATAGTAACTTAGAGTATAAAAGAAATTTCAACTGCACAAACACTTCACTCATAATTGTGCCTCCAAAGTAAGAGAATTTGAAAAGTGATAGTTAACGTGGTCTCCGCTCCGTACTTACGCAGTTCCGGGAAGTGTTATTTTTCTAAGAATTACTGTGTTTATGACCTGTTGTACAATGGAAATTCAAGTTGAAGGTATGTAAAACATGTTGAACGTTTTCTTATCTTTTTTAATTATTATTTGATGGGTTTTCAGACCGTACGAAATACGTACTTTAAAATTTCCCATTTTTTTTTTTTATAAGAAGTTTGTAAAGTTTTAACTAAGTTCGCACGAATTCGCACAAATGAAACATACATTAAAATATTCTTACATATGTCCTCTTTAAGGAAAAATAGTTTCCAGCTGCGATGACCTGCGACTGCACTTGATATAGGGTCTAATCTGTACCTATGTGACTCATCTACGAGTAAATGTTAGATTTGTGGTGCGACACCTAAAGAAATGAATGACGTAGAAAAGTGTAGAAAAAAACAAGTAAACTCCAGTAGATTTGAATTTGGTTTATCACCCCTGCATTCTTGGATTAGATTTTTTGAATACTTTATTCATGTTTCTTATAGAATCGAATTTAAAAGGTGGCAAGCACGTTCATCTGAGGAAAAAGCACTTTTAGCTAAGAGAAAGGAATTCGTTCAGAGGGAGTTTAGAGAACAATTAGGCTTGATAGTTGACAAACCGCGAAGTGGAGGAAGTGGCACCTCTAATGATGGAAATACAGCACGAAAATTTTTCCTTCATTCCACCATATCATCCGAAATCACAGGAATAGACAAACACGTTATAGACAGATGTAGTTATCTCCTACAATGTCTTTCATCTGGTTTTAAAATTAATTCGAATAAATTTAAAATATACGCACTAGACACTGCTAAAATTCTAGTTAGTAAATATTCATGGTATAATTTACCTGCATCAGTTCATAAAGTGCTCATTCATGGGTCGGAGGTAATCGATCATTGTTTATTATCAATTGGAGAATTATCAGAGGAGGCAGCTGAATCATGTAATAAATTAGTGAAACAATTCAGACGTGACAATACCAGAAAGCACTCAAGAACTGTAACTAACACGGATCTTTTACACAGGCTTCTTCTTAATTCCGATCCATTTATATCTAGTCTACGAAAATTACCATGTAAAAAGAAATCTATGATGTCAAGAGAAGTGTTAGATTTACTGAGTTAAAAGTTTTGTATTTCTAAGTACATTAACTTTTTGGAAAGTGAATATTTTATTATTTTCATAAATAAGAATAAGTTAACTCATCCTTTCGGAATTTAATGTTTTTTTCTATTACTGTTTATAATTTAAGATTTATGCAAAACCTTAAACGGAACAAAAAAATTTTGTGTAAAAAATGTGTGTACCTAATTTTCCTTTGACTTTTTATATTAATTATATATTACTTTATTATATATCATTATTATTATATCTTATATATATTCTTATTATATATATATTACTTTTTATATGTCTTAATGTTTTTTTAACAAATAAAAACATTTATCAACTTAAAAACGTACTAAAAAGTCATTTATCACGCCAAAAGTTCCTATGACCGCTCTTCCTACGCAGCGGGACCACTGTGCGCCGGCCCATAACCCACACCAAACAGTCACTCTTTGTGGGTGCATTGGTTTTTTGGCAATCACTCTTGGATTATCATTCGCGCAAATGCGGCAATTCGGCTTATTGACGAATCCACTGAGGTGAAAATGTGCCTCATCACTGAAGATGATTTTCTTCACGAAGTGCGCGATATGCATTTTGAGTTGAACGCCCGTTTTCATAATAAGCCTCAATAACTTTAACGCGTTGCTCGATTGTGTGTCTTTGAAGGTTCAAATTGAGTTAGTCTAAAATTGAAAAACGTCAAATAAAATGCAGAAAAAAAATTTGACGTTTAGGTGTGGTTCTCATTCAATATCGGCCCTTGAAATTTAACCACTCTTTATTATCAACAGCGAATACACAGTTACGGTGTGAGAGATGCGATTTTGACCAAGTTAAAAAATCTTAATTCTCATGAATTTGACATTTTTTCAAGAATTCAAAAGAATACTGCAAAGCAGAGTTTAGCGCCGCTGCCCAGTTATGCTGTGTTTTTTGTACCTTTAGACACCCAGCGAAGTTACATAATCGGAAGAGTGGTAGATATAATAATCGAAATTTTCACATCTTTGGTGGCATTTAACATTTTTTCTGCGAAAAAAAGGAATGCAGCCCAGAGTAGTGCTGATTTGTTTACACAAACGAAAAGTTTTGCATTTGAAAGAGAAGCTTTCGCACTAAACAGCTGCCGATAATTGGCTTTTGTCGCATGCTTCTTATTCTTTAGCAGTGACAGTTCCGTTATTCAATAGTCACAGCTCGTATATGGGTGTAAGCGTAAAACGATTTATGGTATTTCAAAATCACAAACAGGCACTCTTCTATTATGTGTGTGTGCATGTGTGCATATGTATAGGTCTTCAAGTATGTATGTATGTATTTTACACGTGAGGCACATAAAATACAACTAGCAAAGAAAGTTGTTATCCAATGCCAAAAACGCATTTAAATAAAAGTCAAAATTTTACATAATCATGAAATATCACATAATAAATAAATTTCATTGTTTTACGTTGTCAACTTTAAATATTGTCAATAAATTTAAACAAATAATAAATAAATTTAAACAAAAGGCAAGTAAATTTGCAGTGCTATAATTTTTTGTTCGCTTTCCTTCAAATGAAAAATGCATTTTCTGCATGAAAAACTATAACTCAAATGCTTATTGTTATGTAAATATTATTATTTGATTTTATTATTTCAATTTTACATGGGTATATGTGTACGCACATACACTCACACACACAAGTAAGCATTATAATCAGACTGGAGAAATAAACATATACAAAAACTGGCATATTTTAATCAAGTCAAACATTTATTCGCAATTCCAACATTCCGCACAGCTTTTTCATCTAACTGCATAGAAATATACGCATGTGTGTGTTTATGTATGTGTATGTGCGGACATAATTGGGAAAATGTTTGACACTTGCATCGCAATTACCAAAGAAAATATTTACTTTTTCCTCCTGAAGGCACATGTTTGTGTGTGTGTGTGTGTGTATGCATACGCATCCATACAGTTGACAGTTGAAGTACTATCAATGTCAGATACAAATCTTATCAAATATTTAAGATGCAATTTATGGAAAGTTATCAAAGTAGAAAAAATAAATACAAAATAACTAAATGCTTACTAAGTGCAAACAAAACCAAACAGACAGAATGTGGCTAATTGCCCAGCAGAGTCGGTAAGAATTTATAACGCTATGTATGTATGTGTGGATGGGTGTGTGCTCACCAATTTCCAGTTGCTACACAAAAAGGAAACAACCAAAATCTATGGCAATGTGGCGCACAAATATAGGAAAAACAAATAAATGCATACAAACATATGTACATACATGCATACATACATACATAAATAAATACATGCATACATACATACATAAATAAATACATACATAAATACATACATACATCTATACATTTTCCCACATTTATTTGTGTTAACACTCAGAGAAATTGTTATTATTGCTATTGCACTTATCCATCAAATTCAATTCAAGTACGTACAGTGTTAGTGAAGTATACATTTAGGGGTTGCCGCAAGCGATATATGACCAAATACTCATATGCACCTGCCTATGCAAATCTACTGATCACAAATGCGTACAAAGCAAAACAAATATGGTAATAATTGCAAAGCATAAATGCATACTCGCACATATGTACATACATGCATGCGTAGACAGCCGCTCACACATACATACACAAAGGTGTGTAGCAAATTGCACATGCAAGATAATGCCTGTATTGATTGATTACAGTTATCTGACAGGATAAGCAAATATGCGCATTGGTGTTTTTGAACCAACTGCTTGGAAAATCTGTTAAGTGTGTGTTTGATTGTATGTGAGATTGAAATGTATATATGTATCAGCTTTTCTATTAGATTCATTGTTTGGAGAAAAGCGTTTGTTAGACACTTAACTGCACTCTCGAACTCATTAAGCAATTTAAAACACTTATTCATTCATTCATTCATGCATTCATTCGGTAATTGGCAGTATTTGTAGAAATCACTTGCATCATACGAACCAACACATCACTACCAGAGTTCAGTGTACGTATGTATGTATGTATGTATGCATATGAAGGGCTGTGGTATTGTTTGTATATATTACTTTATAGCCTGCAATTGCAGGAAAACCGCAACCAGTGAAATAAATTTCCCATTCAGAATTTTTACCATTTCCAGAAATGTTAGCCAGTGCGAAAGTTAGCAGATTCTCAGCAGCGGAAAGTGAACCAAATCAACAGCTCGCAGGTAGACAGGGATTGTTGTTTTAAGGATAGGAAATATCCTAAATCATGAGAAATTATTGGTCAAGCAGTAAAGGCCAACGATTTAGAATTACAAATATTTGAACTAAGATATTAAAAAATAGGTTTTTGACATGTATCGGGCATTTTTTAAGAGCTTGAGAACTTAAAATGGTAATAAAACACAGAAACATTATTGGAATAAAATTGTTTCTATTATAATTTGGTATGATATCCGACATATATCCACCGCGCCTACGAGTTTCATCGTCCATTCTATCAGTCCAATTTTTGATTACTTTTTCACGAAATCTGGACGCACGGCTTTAATGGTGGCTTGAATATTTGCTTTAAATTCTTCAAGAGTTGCTGGTTTGTCAGCATAAGCCAATAACGTAATTTATCCCCATCAGAAGTAATTCAGAGGCATAAAATCGCACGAAAGTGGAACTAGTAAATAGGACCACTTCTGGAAAAAAGTTGTCACCAAATTGATTTTGCAATAAATCGATGTTACCCGCGATATACAGTCTGTATCAGAAGAAAATAACCGGTTTTTTTCTTGTAACCTCAAGATATATTTCGTTCTGCTCTTTGCTGCGTAATAGTCTCACTCAAGGGCTACGACGCCAGTGCTAACTCTGGTTAATGCCGTTTGAAACTTTCCCGTAAACGCCACCAAACAAAAATGAGTGAGAAGTACGCGAAGCGTTTCGAGACGGTATTTTTGTGCACGCGTTCGAAAGGGCCGAAATTATCATACGCCGCGGCTTCAAAAGTAATTTAACAAATCAAAAAAATTTGTTATGATGTGGAATCAGCCTTGGGAGCCTTCTTTGCGACTACGCCAAGCACACACAATTCTTGCTAAAAAGGGAATAGATGTGAGTATCAACACCATCGAACGTCGACTGAAGGAGGCGAACATATCCTACCGTCCCACATCCTAAAAACCACTGCTCTCAGAAAAGCACATTGAGAAGCAACAAAACAAAAAACTGGCGTCACAGTATTGGACTGGCTTTCCCAGTCCCCAGACGCTAACTCCATTGAAAATGTGTGGGGAACTATGAAAACGTATCTTCGGACAGCCAGTCCATGAGCCAGTCGGATCTTCGGAAGGCCAGTCCATGATTTAAAGTAACTCGTGCGTCAAGCTCACAAAATCTAGTCTTGTTTGTCGGCGAGCTGCGCAGAAAAGCTGGATGCAAGGCTATACTCGACAGCCATGTTTTGTGCATAATCGTAGTTTGTACATACTTTCATGTGAAAAATATTTGAATATATCCTATAAATATATCATCTTTCATACTTGACGAATAATCACAGACTGTATGGCAAGTTGTGCCGCTTATTGGAACCAAATGTCGTTGATGTTTAGCAGATTGCGGAACTGAGGAAGCAAAAATTCAGTCACTGAGTATGATCGAGATGTTTTTAGTGTGTTATATCTCCCGATGTATGGACATATGTATATAGATGTGTATTGGGTTGAGGAGTAAGTTCATAGCATTTTTTTATTTCCTTTTATTTTACCACGATTTGTTTGCTGTTTGGCAAAGAGTAAGTATTCATTCGATAGGACTCCTTCTACTCTACAAAATATGCATTAGAAATGAAATACTCAGGAGGCAAAAATTAACATTTTCGACACCTGCTCTTGTTTGTTTTTCATCGAGGTCAAAAACTGCCGAGCAGCACGGGACATTTGCGACGTGTATGGAGAAGGTGTCATAGGCGCGTCTACAACACGGAAATGGTTGGCAAAGTTCAAAAAAGGCGACTTAGATGTTGAGGTCACGTCCCACAGCGGAAGGCTTTCTCCATTCGATGAAGAACTTCTCAAATCACTTTTGAAGGAGAATTGTCACCAACTCAGTTCTGAATTGGCGAAAAAAATTAACTAAGATCATAACACGGTTCTCAATCACCTTCATTCAATGGGATTTAACGAACTGGGTGCCTCACGAGCTCAGCGAAAAAAAAAACAAAGGAAGTCGCATTCAAATTGCTTCTCAGCATCTCGCCCATCATCGAGTAACAGCGCGTTTTGTACCGAATCGTTATGGGATATGAGAAATGGCGTCTATACTTCAATTTGAAGCAAAGAGAGTAGTGGGAGGCTCTAGGAGATACACCAAAGCCGAGAATCAAGCTGGGTCTTCATCCAAAGTAGATCATAATATGTGTCTGGTGGGACTGGGAGGGCATGTTATACTGGTAAATGCTCGAAGAGAATGTCACGGTCAACAAGGAGCTCTAAATTGCCAAGCTACACCACGTGAATGAGGCTATTCGACTGAAAAAACCTGGTCGACTTGGTCAAACTCCTTTACGCCAATGCCAGGCCTCATGTTGCACAAGTCGTCACAGCCCCACTCCAAGAGCTGGAATGGGAGGTCTTTCAGCATCCGCTATATTCTCCGGATCTTGTACCAACCGATCGACTACCATCTTTTTTGCACTCCTTAATAAACCATGTATGTATGTTATCTTCGGTAATAAAGAGTTACCAACTTCTTTGACACCTGCCCAGGCGGAATGGGATCAACTAATTGGTCGAGAGGTGGGAAGAGCTTGTAAATAGCAACGGCGAATATGTAATTCATTAACTTATTAATATAATTATTGTTTTTTGTTTAAGTAAAACTCTTCGGTAAAAACGCTACGAACTTATTCCCCAGCCTAATGCATTGCATCCGATCATGCCTTGCGACGATTAAAAGGCGACATTTAGCTTTAAAACAAGTTGTTTGACAGATTTGCGTGCGGTGAAGCAAGTTTTCCTGCAGTACAGCGTTCTCATACATTTTAAGGTAAAAATAGAAAAAAATCGATACATTCTAGAGTAACTATAGCTACCACCTAAGTGGTCCGGAACCCAAATTTAGTCTACCGATAGTCCAAATACTTTTTAACAGAGTTCTGCTTGTCTCTATTAGTTTCAATTGGGTGTGTAAGGCGATAACGCCAAATTAGTAGCCCGACTTTTCAGGCGCTACGCGCTTATCGTGATCTACTAAATAATATATAAGTACTTCTAAAAGTGGCAGCCAACACTTGTGTCTGGAAAATGCTTTAAAAATAAAGCAGATGTAAAAATGCGCTTACTCTGACAGTCGGAAAAAACAACTTCTCCAAACCTGTGATCCATTTTGTATTCATTGGTGTGTATGTGATGTTTCATGGCAATCACATGGAGTTCTTTGTTTTAGTCAGATCTCGACGGAAGAAGAATCCAAAAGTACATTTGTCAAAAAAGTTCTGGGAATTGTTCAACAAAACGAAAGATCTATGAGTTTTCTTTCACAAAATTGGCCCCTTTCCCACGCACATGCTCTCTCAAGCGTCGCATAACTTCCAAATAATATTCTTTATTTACCGTAGAACCTTTTGGGACGAATTCCGAGCGCACAACACCATGATAAGCAAAGAAAACGAGTGGCGTGGCTTTCACTTTTGACCGACTTTGACGTGGTTTTTTGGGTTTCTGCTCATGTGGATGTGCCATTCAGCCGCCTGTTGACTGGTGTGCATATCAAACTCACATACCCAGGTCTCATCACCTGCAATGATGCGCTGGATAAACGTTGGGTCCGAATTCACGTGCTCAAGCATGTCTTCAGCCACTTTCTTCCGATGAATGTAATGAAAGACATTCAACTCTCTTGGAACAAGTCGAGCAGCCACGCGTCTAATGCCCAACTGATGGTGTAAAATGTTGTGAATTGATTCGTGAGACACGCTAAGGTCACGAGCTACCTTCATCAAACTTAAGTGATTGTTTTCTAGCACCATTTCCTCGATTTCCTTGATTTTGTCGACGTTTTCATCCGTTGAAGACGTTTATGGGCGACCAAATCGGGGTAAATCTTCCATGACTTCTCGGCCCTCTGAAAAAGCCTTATGCTTTCTGCAATATTTTCAACGTTTCGACTTACGAAATTCCGTTCAAAACACAAAATTTAAGACAAATTCTTTGTTCGATATTTTTATCCATAGTGAAAATCGCAGAGCATACCTGTGGTTGACTAATATAATTAAATGCCAAAAAAAAGCTAATTGACAGATCAGGCTAGCTCTCTGCGACACTATAGAGGACAGTCATACCAACATTCCAGCAAAAAAAAAGTAGACATATGTACGTGTAACGCACACTTTCTAAGTGAACAATTCCAGATATTTTTTAGACAAAATGTATGTAAGTACGTAATCAGGGCACTTTAGAATAGTTAGAAGAGAAAGTATCTAACTATACCCCTTTATTATTTTCTTCCGGTTTTGAGAGTTTCACTGCAGACACTATTGAGGTGCACATTAAATGAATGGACAAATATATTTAAAAAATCATCCATGTAACAATTTTTTATCGTACCCATAACCATAATGCACTACACGTTCTGATCGCTTTTTGGAATTCACATGAGCCTGGTCAAGTCAAGCGGTAAATTACGGTTGCTCCACCGCTAAAAAGCAAAGTGAACAGACTTGCCAATTTCTTCATAAGTTACGATGTTAAATGTACATTTTTTTCATTAAAGCTTTATTAGTTCGAATATTTATTGAATTTGCAAAGAAATATAAAAATTTTACTTAAATTTTGAAGTAGTTTACCGAATGTAAAAACAAAAATTTAAATTTTTTTCAATAATACGGTCGTAGAATAAATTTTAGCAAAGATATACCAGAGATACGATATTATTTTATATTTTTAATAATTTTTGCAATAGCAGAATTTGCATCCCGCCTTTATTTCATTTTTACCTTTTTAGTGGTTGTGCTAACACGCAGTTAGAGAGCAAATATTTTATGATGAATTTCAAAATCACATTCATGCACACATGCATACACTCACACATATAAGTAAATATCACTAATACCATGGCTGGGCACAGTTTACAATTCGCTAATACAATTCTGAAATATTCCAGTTGAAAATATTTCATATTTGACAAAGTGAATGAATGCCAAATGCAGAAAACACATTCTGTGCATTTTTTCTAATTGTCATGATTGATTTATTTTTAGGTCTGCATTGCTTTGAAAATTCGCATGCAACAGCAGAATAGCAGACAGCGCTCAGCACGAGTGGCGGAAGTGACCGTAGCAACGTTTAAAAAGCGTATGATTGATATGTGTGAATATACAGATGTGATAGTACATACATATATAGCTTGGTATGTAAATCCCGGGATGTCCTAATACTGGAATGCCGCGATTTGATTGAAGGAAATATGAAGGGTGGTTAAATTTTAAGGGGCCGATGTTGAGTGTGAACCACACCCAAACGTTAAGCTTTTTCTGCATTTTATTTGACATTTTTTAATCTCAGACGAATTCAATTTGATCCATGGAAAGATGCACAATCGAGCAAAGCGTTAAAGTTATTCAGGCTTATTATGAAAACGGGCGTTCAAATCAAAATGCATATCGCGCACTTCGGGATTTTTTCGGCCAATTTAATCGTCCAAATGTGCCTACAATCGGAAAAATTGTGCAAAAGTTTTAGCAACCTGCGTCTGTAGGAGATGCGAAAACATCAGTGCATGATCGTACTGCATAAAATATTGCTGCTGTGCGCGATAGTGTGGTTGAAGAGCCGTCCACCTCAACTCGTCGTCCAGCCCAACAATTTCACCTCTGGCGCTCGTCGTTCATGAACATTATGCATAAAGACTTGCATTTACACGACGCTTACAAGGTACAATCGACTCAAGAACTAAAGCCTCTTGCCCATTTCAAGCGGCGTCAATGGTCAGAATGGTGGCAGGAAATGGCAACAGTGAATGACCAATTTTCGAAGAAAATCATCTTCAATGATGAGGCACATTTTCACCTCAGTTGATTCGTCAATAAGCAGAATTGCCGCATTTGGGCGAATGATAATCCAAGAGGGATTGCCGAAAAACCAATGCACCCACAAACAGTGACTGTTTGGTGCGGTTAATAGGCCGGCGGTATTATTGTCCCGTATTTTTTCCAAAATGTGGCCGGTCAGGCAGTTACTCTGAATAGTGTTCCCTATCGTGAGATGATAACGAACTTTTTATGGCCCGAATTGGAAGATATGGATGTGGACGATATGTGGTTTCAACAAGACTGTGCCACTTGTCACACAACTAACGAAACATTTGCTCTTTTGCGCGAAAAATTTGATGGCCGAATAATCTCACGTCGCGGCGATGCAATTGGCCGCCAAGATCATGTGATTTGACACCGTTGGACTTCTTTCTTTGGAGTTATTTGAAAGAAAAGGTGTACGTTGATAAGCCAGCAAGAATTCAAGAGCTAAAGGATGAGATAATTTGGCACATTAACGGCATAGAACCTCAATTATGCCTCAGCGTCATCGAAAATTCAGACCATCGGATGGAAGTGTGCCGCCGAGGCTGCGGCGGCCGTTTGGCCGATATTTTGTTCTATGCGTGATTGAGCCGTACCAGTATTATCATAATGAAGAGAAATAACAATAATTTCTTAAAAAAATTGTATTTTATTCAAAATTAACACTGGGCCTTAAAACTTAACCACCCTTTATAACATGGAATGTATCACCTTTTTGAAATTTAGG
Source organism: Anastrepha fraterculus (assembly GCA_037575425.1). Lineage (NCBI taxonomy): Eukaryota > Metazoa > Arthropoda > Insecta > Diptera > Tephritidae > Anastrepha > Anastrepha fraterculus. The sequence continues at coordinate 103,870 of JAYXIM010007937.1, forward strand.
TTTTTTTATTAGTATTAGTGCTTTTAGGCGGAAGAGAAGTAAAGAGGCAGAAAGGAAACCTTTGCGATTCGACCGCTCTTGATCCCAAACCTACGCTTAAGTATCATATTTGGGACTTGCAGGATTTATTAATCTGTGAGCCTGGTACTGATTTGCGATTTTTTTATTTGTATTGCTTTGAACTGAATATATTGTGCTATATTTTAAACTTAAATCAATCTTACTTACCTAGGTTACGTAGTGCTGGCTGATACGTAAAAAGATCTGACTGAGACCTCTATAGTTCATTGAGTTAGCAGTGCTATGTACCCAGAGTCGAAGATATAATTTTATGTAATTCTTAATGCACGCTTTCGCGAGTTTTAACAAGCTGGTCAGCTTTTTTGTCAGCAGTAACCGTCAAATATGAAAAATAAGTTAATCCTAGGTACATTTGTCGAGTCCTACAAAGAGCAGGGCAGTGCCAAGGTAGGTAATTCAAAGCACCCCTAGAACTCGCTTCATTGCATGTGTTACACGCATCGCTCTGAACTAGTCCCATTTTCGCTGCGTGATGTGGGGTAAGACAGTGTCTCATCAGTACTCCAACTTATATTTTGCAGTCTCTCCTAGTTAGTCATAAAATAAAGTTTGCAGTCTTTGTATTTCGAGTCCTTAGCATAGTTTTGGCAGTTTTGCACGAGGTTAAGTGTTTCCATATCGAGTGCGTGTCCAGAGCTAGTTCCTATTTAGTTCCGTTTTCAGACAGGAGAGTGATGTGAAAAAGGTCTGACGTTATCAATCTCAAGCCAGCTCATCTGCTCTTTCATTTCCTTCTTTTCTTTTGTATCATGGTAGATATCCAGTAAATAGTGATTCCTTGTTAATAAATAATAAATTAACCATAAAAAGGGTATACTAAGACAGTGCTTCATTATTTAAAAGTATAGCTTTTTTACCCTATCAAGGAAATACTTTTTTTTTTATCAAGGAAGTAGGGTTAACTTGAATTTCTAGCACATAAGACTATTTGATGCAATTCTAATAGCTAAGAAAAAAACACAAACGCAAGGTTTATTGAATTAAAATATCCCCGGTTCATCCCGAACAATACCGGTAATCCCGAAATCTCGGGATCAACATTTACTACGCATATACGGACCCCCAGTGCTTGTACGGTCATGTGTAAATGCATTCGTGCACCCATACATGCTTATCTACACATATATATCGATATGAAAGTGTATGGAAAAAGGTGTCATTTCCCTGCAGAGCAAAATACCTGTTATGAACTGGAATACAACCAGTTCACTATGCAGCTCAACCTGTTCTTGTTCTCTCTTTTCCCCATATTATTATTTTTAACAGGGCCTTACAAAATGTCAATTATCTGTCCAGTCATCAGAGCAATCAGTGAATCAGTTCTAGTAGACTATGCCTATAAATTTCGATTTCATATTTTATGGCATGTTTCCGGTTGCTACGAATTTTTTCTGCGAATAAGTAAGGAATAAAATAGCTTCGAGTGCTTGCCAAATAGCTCGCGTGAAAAATTGTAAATATTGCATTGTACTGTAAGTGTACCTATTTAAGCAACTCATCCGTGACATATTTTTTCCTCTGATGTTTTACAACTTTAACTAAGTTAGTGTAAAAATATTATAAACCAAATAAAATCAAATCAATATTACCAAAAAATTACCATAACCAGAGCTCTCTTAGAATTTTCCTTCATTTTATTGATATCTGGTCAATCAGTGGTATGGGAGACTTCTTAGCTGGCAACTGCTACCAAAATATTGCGCCAATCGGCTCTGCATTGCGCGCATTGACGCCCGTTAGAAAAATCAAGGGCGGCCAGGTCGTCGTCGACTTGGTCTTTCCAACGTAGATGTGGACGTCCGTTTTTGCGAGATCCACCAGTGCAACGCGAAAAGAGCATCTTCTTTGCTGGAGAATCATTATCCGTTCGCTCAATGTGACTTACCCAGCGCAGCCGCTGAATTTTAATGCGCATTACTATGTCAATGTCGGCGTACAACTCGTGCATCATTCACGCAAATCGGAGCATAGATCTTGCGGAGAAAGCTCCTAATAACCCTCCATCGGTGCTCGTCAATGTCCAGGACTCAGCGCCAAATAGTAAGACCGCGAAGATGAGTGATGTATAGAACTTTTTTTCGTGCAACGGGCTCTGCTTTTCAATTGCCTACCCAGCCCAAAGTACCAGCTGCTGACAAGAGCATGGCATTCGCTGGATCTCTTAGCTGACGTTGTGGTTGGTGCTAATGCTGGATCATAGGTGCACAAATACTTTGACTACGCCGAACTCGTGACTGTCACTCGCAACCTGCTGTCCAATACGCGTAGAATTTTTGATTGCTGACAAAAGGTACTTTGTCTCGTACTCGTTTACTGCAAGATCCACTCGACGTGACCCATGTTCAAGACTGGAGAAAATTTCACTTACTGTCCGTTGACTAATGCCAACAATGTCGATATCATTAGCGTAAGCGAGCAGCATAACACTTTTATAGAAAATAGTGCGTGAGATGTCAGTGTGGTATGGGAGACTACGGAACTTAAAATTCTTAATGAAACTTAAATGAAAAAGTATCTGCCTAGAAAAGCAGCTCTGATTTCAGCTTAGGCTGGACAATTGCAAAGGAAGTGCTCACCTGTTTCTTCCCCTTCTTCTTCTTCTACCTCTTCTTTATCTTTAAAATTTGTACAATATTCACAGGAGAAAACTCCTAGTCTCAAGGACTACCTGCCAAAAGATAGATATCCTCTTGAAATATTAAGCAGTTCCTTTGTCTTTTTCTTATTTATTTACGGTCACAGTAGCCTAGCTCTTACGCACGTGCCTTCATATCTCTATGACCTATTGGCCTCTTCGATAATGTTGCTTTTGATTACTAGTTTGCTCGTGGCTATAGGTATCCCAATGGTATTTTTATTACTAGACCTTTCCTGTCTAGCTCAGCGAATTTACAATTTCCCTCAATATCTCTGTGCTCTGCAACTCAAATAAGATTGCCCTTGAATACGAGACTAATATCATTTAGAGCTGCCGGCATTCTTGTGCAACCTTTGGTCTTAGTATAGCTGCATTCATTGATTTAATGGCCGAGAATATATCTATAGTATTTTTTGTAACGACATGAGTAGATATGTAGACACGTAGTCACTTCTTTTATAGCTAGAACTTTTGCCTGATTGACACCGAAGTAGTCTGGTAGTCGAACGAATAGCTCAAGTCCTAATTCCTTCGAAAATACTCATAACCAACCTTATTGTCTAGCTTGGAACCATCTGTATAGGAATTCAATTCCCCCCTTCTGCATGAACTTGGTGTTTACCACTCTCTTCTTTCTCGTCTTGAAGAATCTGTGGAAGCTGAGTCTAGGAGTAGAATAGTATGTTTCTTGTTCGTGACTAGTTAGAGTCTGAGAAATAGAGACGTGCCCAAACCACCGGTCCTTCCATAGCGCCGTACTTTTAAGTCTAAGCGCCGAGGCGGTGGCCAATGTGTTTTTCTACAAGACTTAGTGCCGGAAAATTGATTAGCACTATCCCCGCCTTATTTGGGATAGTCCTTAAAGCACCAGAGATGCATAAAAAAACTGTTCTTTGCAGCTTTCTCGTAACTCGCCTTTTGAGCAGATGTCCATCATAAATTTATTCCATATATTAAAATTGGTACTACTACAGAAATATAGAGCCAATGTGTAACACGAGGAGTTCATCCCTAGTTAATATCGACTGCTATTTTGCACGTATATAATGTAACATTGGCCTTCTTAACTCTTTCCTCCAAATTAAGCTTGCACGTGAGTTTCCTATCTAATACGAGTAAAAAGAACTTGACTTTCTCTCTCAAAATAATCTCCTAACCCTTAAAAACTAGCAGTGAGTTTATAGGAATCCTATGTTTCTTTGCACAGAGAATCAGTTAGAGTTTTGCACAGAGTTAGTTTTTATACCAAGTCCTCTACTCTTCGTTCAGCTTGGCCATGTTAGAGCGCCGAATATTCTTAAGGGTGGAGGGATTTTTGCTTTAAACCGCAATTGCTAGAGCATCGATCGAACGTGGCAAGGCCCTCTCTTCAGGGTCGGCAATAGAGAGTTTAACGCCAAAAACCAAAGAAGAGGGGATAGGACTCCACTTTGAGGTGTGCCTCTGCCGACCTGTCTATTTAGGGTAGTGCTATCTAATTTAGCCGTTACCTTTCTTTTAGCAGTGCAACAGCGTTTGGTTCAGCTCAAAAATCTACTGCGACTTACTTAAGGACTTGCTGCCGTTAGCGTGTTTCAGCGCAAAGACCAGTCTAAACACGTGTCAAATCCCATACAAATATCATAACACAAACCCGTTGCAAACTCATCTTTCACATCGAGTTTGTGTTGGGTTGGCACGAATTTTAATACTAAATGTTAATCTTCTAAACATGGCAACACTGGTTTGGAATATGTCTTGTCAATACCGATTCAACTTGATTGACTGCTGACATTTCATATTTAGGCATTCCTACATACACAATAATGAAAAAAAGAATACAGTTTAAACACAATTTCCGTCAAACTCTCAGTGCAAACAGTTGATAATTCTCTCAAGCCCAAAACCTGTTAGCCCTACTACTGGTACTTTTCTAGTCAATGGCGAACTAGTTTGATTTCTTCTATTAAATACCAGCATCTGAACTAGAAAGTTTCCATACTAGTTTGGCTTTTCGCGGCAGGTTTTTTCTCGTGTTTTTATTAAAATACGTGCTAAATATTTTAGCGCCATTTTAGTTTATGGTTTGTTAGTATATTTATGCCAACGTAAATATTGCGCCTTTGTATGAGTAAGCGCGCGTACAAAACGTTTTATTGCTGTTTACAGCGCTGCAATTTATTGCAATGGGTAACCAAAAAAAGAACAAATGCGCTTTTATCAATTGTTCCATACTTTTATGCATGCATACTTTTATACTTATATGAATATAGTGTCAGCCTCGAAATGAAGTGTACGGTTAGGTTAGATTCAAATGGTTGCTTGGACGAAGAAATTGAATTCATCCTTGGTGGTTTGATAAGTGTTGACTATTTATTTATTTATTTTGTAATTTCAATTATTTTTTTTTATAAAAACATAGCTCATACTACAACAAAAAACTGGATTCTGAAGGAATTATCACTTTAACCAACCAACAACAAATATCAAATAAAATCTCGAACTTAGTATAAAATTTGTAAAAATTCGTTAAATTTGCATCAAGATTTCAAACCTTTTACTCAGAATTTTTGAAACATTTCGGATACGCAGTTTTAGCGGCCATTGAATTTTGGAATAATAGAGTGCAAGTTCCAAATGCGTTGATTTTTGACAATTTTTTCTACTGACGGTGTTGGCTGTATTCGTCCATATAAAAAAATATGGAGTAGGCGTTAAATGCAGAAAATGCAGAAAATGCACAAGACCGCGTTCGAAAAAATTCTCAAAAATCAGTGTGATTTTTGAGCTACTTGAAACTTGCACTTTATTACACCAAAATTCAATGATCTATGAAATTGCATAGCTGAAATTTTTCTAAAAAATCTGAGAAGAGTTGGAAATTTGGGTAAAAATTTGCCGAATTTTTACAAATTTTATACTAAGTTCAAAACCTTGTTTTATATCGTAGTTGTGGTAGTATGAACTATGTTTTTATACAAAAATAATTGAAATTCAAAATAAATTATAAAAACGTATCAATAAGTGGTGTGCACTTTATTTTGTCCCTGACTGTATGCCCTCGCATAGGCATGTAGCACATTTTAGCAGACATGCATATGTATGTATGTATGTGGGTATTTCTGCATTTAAACGCAATTCAAGGTTGATGAAAATTTTCCATTGTAAAAAAGAAATTTTTTTTCACAAATGTAATTGCTTGACTTTTTTGATATTTCATTTTTCGCATACCATCAAAAAATAAACGCAAACTAAAAAAAAAAAATTCTCCTGCGATTTGTTTCACTAGATTACACTTGCCTCTTAATTGATTAACACATTAATGGTTGAAAAATTTAAAGCAATAAAGTGTGCTATAAACTTGTACATAAATTTCTTTTAGTATATAAATATTTTGTAAAACATGAATTTTTTTTATTGCACTTCCATTTCAATTAGTTTCAGTGCATCATAAAAACATGCCGTTTTGACTATCAAGCAAAAAATGGTGCAAAAATAAAAAAAATAATCTATTATCGAATACATATTATTTAAACTAAGCATTAAGTGCTTAATTGAGTGGGGAAATAAGTTGTCAAAAAAAGTCTCTAATTAAATGGAAATTACTTAGACGGCAGTGGATTAGCACACTTCATTGATTTTACATAGAAATGTTTAAATACAATAAAACAGAGTTACATTTCAGGCAAATTTATTTTATCTCCTTCAAAATATTAAATAAAACACATGTGCCGACGTTTAAATCGACGAAGGGATGGCCTTCGGCTCCTTCGTCGCATTCTCTTTGATCTCCTCTGTCGACTGAAATCTCCTTCTACGAAATGGTAACTTCAACTTGGGTAACAAAAAGAAGTCGCACGGGGCCACGGGGAATACGGTGCTTGCACATTGGTATTTACTTGGTGTTTCGTCAAATACTTACTTACTTACTTAGGTGGCCACAACAACCCGTTACCGAGTTACGGCCGACCTCACTAGCTCTCTCCAGGCGCCTCTGCTCCGCGCGCGCCTTGTCCAATTCTGTACACCAAGCGAGCATAGGGTTTCCTCCACCTGGTTTTTCCACCGGAGCAATGGTCTTCCTCTGCGTCGGCTCCCTTGGACTTCGCCCTCGAACACCTTCTCTGCTGGAGCTTCTTCATCCATACGCACGACATGCCCTAGCCAACGTTGGATGGCGATGCGTTGAACTACGTCAATGTCGGGGTAGAGCTCATACAGCTCGTGGTTCATTCTTGAACGAAGAACTTTTCTCTCGAACACCCCAAGAGCGGCTGCATCGCTTTGTGACACTACCCATGCCTCTGCGCCATAAATCAACACGGGTATGATGAGCGTCTTGTAAAGTGTAAGTTTGGTCATGCGAAAGAGGGCTCGACTACTCAATTGCCTACTTAGCTCATAGTAAGAGTGAGTCTCCGTTTGATCTCCAGGCTGATATCGTTTTTGCTGTTAACGGCGGTGCCAAGATAAATAAATTCTGGCACAACTTCGAAGGTATAGTTGTCCGCAATGACGTGCGTTCCTACACGCCGTGTGTTACGCTTTGTAGACAGCATATACTTCGTTTTATCCTCGTTCACCGCCAGACCCACTCGTGATGATTCCTTTTCGATAGCAGAAAACGCAGCGGTGACAATAGCGGTCGATAATGCCAATGTCATCGGCGTACGCAAGGAGCTGGACACATTTGTAGAAAATAGTGGCATTACGATGCACACCTGCTTTTTGGAGGACCCCTTCCATCACGAATTTGAAGAGGTTGCATGACAGTGGATCGCCTTCTCTGAAACCTCGAACGGTACTGAATGGCTCGGAGAGGTTATTTCCTACCTTGATGGAGCTGGTTGTGTTGCTCAACGTCATTCTGCAAAGCCTTATGAGCTTCGCTGGTATACCGAATTCAGACATGGTGGCGTACAGGCAATCCCTTATCGGGCTATCGAACGCAGCTTTATAGTCCACAAAGAGATGATGGGTGTCGACTTGCTTTTCATGGGTCTTTTTCAGCATTTGGTGTAATGTGAAAATCTGGTCGATGGTGGACTTACCACTTCTGAAGCCGCACTGATAAGGCCCGATCAGTGTGTTGGCAAATGGCTTAAGTCTACCACATAGGACGCTAGACAGGACCTTGTAAGCGATGGTTAGAAGGCTGATGCCCCGGCAGTTGGTGCAGATCGTCGGGTCACCCTTCTTCAGTACAGGACAAAGAACACTGAGATTCCAATCGTGGGGCAAGCTTTCTGCTAGCAATATTTTGCAGATGAGCTGATGCATGCACATCGCCGGCAGTCTTGAACAATTCAGCGGTTTCGTCAAATAATCCAGCACAATTTGGGCTCGGTGCGATGGCAGTAAACTATTCAAAACGGATAAATAATATTCTTTATTGACTGTCTCGAGGTGCACTACGCCTTAGTAATCGAAGAAAACAGCCAACAAGACCTTCCCGGTACTTTTTGATCATAGGGTACATACATACGTATAAGTGACATACATACGTATAAGTCAAAAATTCACTTTAATACTTTTTCAATAATATTACTTTTCTTACTTGGCATAGATCGTTGCAACGTTAAGATCTATTGTGCCTCCTTTAGGCTTCTAAATATGGAATTTTTATTAATCGTGTTATGCAGAGAAACTTGCGTTTGGGATATCTAACAACTATCTAAAATTCATCATGTCCTCCAGTATAAGATGGGTATTAGTACTGAATTTCTCTCAAATATTTGGCTTTGCTTTAGAGAATCTGCAGATTTCACACTAAAAAGGTGGTGATTTAGTGAAATGACTGTTCAGCACACATTTTTCGATTAGAATACCCGTGATTCTTTGATCATCCTTGCGTTCTTTAAAACGTTTCCTACGAATTCCAAAAATGCTTGCGAATGCTTGAAGCCTGGTAGATTGGCTCAAAATAGTTTTTAAGCGGTTTTTTTCTCTTTTTTTGTATCCTCGTCTACACCACAGAAGAACTTTAAACCTGTAAGAAGAGTTGATGCTGATTTTCTTGCGAGTTTTTCAGCAATATCATATCCTTCAATCTCAATATCCAGAGCATCCAAAGTTAATTGGTCATAGCCTACTAAGAGGCGGCTTGACAAGTTTTGAGGTCTAGCTTTAATAGCCGCTCCCCAGTAAAATTGTACTGTTCCCGCTTTTAGTTTCATTTGATATTGAAGTCTGCCAACCGACCAACGTAGCCGAATGGATTGGTGCGTGACTACCATTCAGAAGGCCTTAGGCGCATTAGACAGCTACAGTATAGAAACAGGCAAGCAGTGGGACGCGTAAAGGTCAGAATAAAGACTTCCATCACTCAAAGAAGTGAACATCCTTTTCGTCAACTGCAAACACGCTTTTGACAGTATTATCCGAGACAAAATCCCAGAAGCACTTTTCGACTTGAGTATCAGCGTTCAACAAACTGTATTGAAGTCTTTGAAATTTCCTGTGGCCTAAAACAAGGCGATTCGCTTTTCACATCTGCTTTTAGTTTCCTCTTCTACTATGGCAGAAGAAACGAGGATAAGTTTAGAAACCTTCTTAGCCACTTAGCAATAACAATCGTGTGTGATGACTATAACGCAATAGAGGCAAGAAAACAAAGGTATCTATAATGCAACACTTCTTGAAATCTTCCGTATCATTTAAAGTCCTGCAAAAGTGGTAGACCTTAAAGAAAATGAAGACAAAACGAAGTGTCTGAAGATCTAGCACAGCGTAGAAAGACGAATTCGGAACTTTAAATACCTGGAAGTTCTAATAAAAATGACAACAGCAGTAACGCTTAATTGACACCTACAAACCGTTTAGGTGTTTAGCCAGTCTCCCTTTAGCATTTTTTGTGTGCGATTTGATGTGTTTCTACGAATGTGGAGACCTTCAATTTCAAGCAGACACCGAACGGCAAATGGTTTTTTGTACATCATTGCAGAAATACACTCGGAGGCTTGCTATTGTCTGCTGAGGTCCGTGCGCTGTTATAAAAAACGTGTTCTCTCTTTCCGGAGTACAACGCAATACAAAACATAATAATGGCAGTAAACAAAGCGTTTCATACCCATACAAAATAGCTGAAATCTAAACTGCTTCTACGTGAATGTAAACTCCGCCTGCACCAGTCAATAATACTGCCAGTGCTGCCTTGCGGCTGTGATTACTAGACAACTACAAGCAAAGATGAAATGAGCTTAAGAGTTTTTAAAAGAAAAGTACTCCAAAGAGTGTTTGGCCCCATACGCTGCAGCGACGGAACGAACCGAATACGCTCGCTAAATCAATAACATCCCAAAAGCTTCGATGGTTAGGGCACACTGTGTGCTAGGAGCACAGTTGCTCTCAAAAATCTTTCTTAGCAGCAAGTTCCCTAACGACCCAGACCCGACGACGTCCAAGGTTAATCTGGTTTCACCAAATCATAGCCGACCTGAAAAAGCTGCGAGTTAGGAGCTGGAGGCCTATTGCTATGAATAGTGCAGAGTAGAAGATGATTGTGGATGAGGCTAAATCTCACTCTTAGCTGTAATCGCTACTTAATGATGATCACTAAAAATATTTATTTTTAGTTAGTAGAGTGGGTATTGAAAAACAAAATTGTATTGTATAGAATACCGCTCTTTGAGTATTGGAAGTAAGGATTTATTTCTTCAATCGACATAAGAGCACAACACAACAACGACTTCTAAGCTGCATACCGAACATTTGCTCTAATTCAGGTATACTTTTTATGCGCATACGGCTCCAATATATGCAGTTTTCTGACTCGAAAACATTAATAGCAAACCCAACTAAGTAAAAGAGTTGTCTGAAAAATGACTATATAAAAATTAAAGTGAAACCAGGACCTATTTTTCACACTAAATTTATAATAAAAAACTATTTTTTGCACTAAATTTATAATAAATAACTTGAGATTAGGTTTTTGGTGACCAGCTAATCCTGGAAGAGCAAAAAAAAACAACAAATAGTAAAGATTTTGTCTCAAAAACACCTTTTCAGCCACTTAAATGTATTGACTCCCCCATGGAAAAACCAATAAAATTTAAATTAAAATACGAACAAGGGGAAAAAACATTAATTAAAATTATATTCAACCAAAGATGCAAAGTAATTCTGTCAGAATTTGTACGCCATCAGCAAGCATGTCACGCTCAAAATTTTATAATATGCAAATTGCATTCGTACGTTTGTATTAACACAAATATAGATTGCACACACACACATTTCTGCAACTGGAAGTCATGCCAGCTGTTTCATAGATGAGATGTACGTATACATATCCACATGCGCAAACACAAATACACATAAGCAAACATATTGGCCTACATAAAGATTTCAATATTCGCATTTTTTAAGTTTTAATTAACTTTATTTTTTAATGATAGCGAGTTGCAGGTTGCAATGAATTATTATTCCATATCAAATACCAAATATTTATTAATACTGTCGCTTTTGCAAATTCATAAAATTCTTCTGATTTGAGTGTATTCCGTGTTTTCATGTTTTTTTATTTTTAATTTCAGAACAATGGCGCCCAACAATTGGCTTCCGAGGCGACCGTCTACATTATGCTCGAGGATGTTAACGATGAGATACCATTGTTTACCGAACGTGAACAGGAGACTGTGCTGGAAGGTGAGCCCATTGGCACCAAAGTGACGCAAGTGAATGCCATCGACAAGGATGGCACATTTCCAAACAATCAGGTAAACAAAAGACAACTTTTAGCTAAATGTAATGAAGAAAAAGCAGCAAAAACAAAAATGCAAGCAGTAGCGTGGAAATATCTATAATATTGGGTGAAGCAAAATGTTCTCTGAATTTTTTCACTTTATTACTATGATTTTGAAAGAATTTTATAGAATAACATAGAACTACTACTATGAGGGGATTATGGAATAGTGGCTAGTAAAGTTATATACAAATTATAGTTAAATTAAATAAAGGGTGGTTAAGTTTCAAGGGCCGGTATTGATTTTGAATAAAATAAAATTTTTTTCACAAAATTATTGTCATTTCTCTTTACTATGATAATATTGATTCAGCTCAATTACGTACAAAACAGAATATCGGCCAAATGGGCGTCACCGCCATCCGATGGTCCAAATTTTCGATGACGCTGAGGCATAATTGAGGTTCAATGCCGTTAATGTGTCAAATCATCTCATCTTTTAGCTCTTGAATTCTTGCTGGCTTATTGACGTACACCTTCTCTTTCAAATAACCCCAAAAAAAGAAGTCCAACGGTCTCAAATCACATGATCTTGGCGGCCAATTGACATCGCCGCGAAGTGAGATTATTCGGCCATCAAATTTTTCGCGCAAAAGAGCCATTGTTTCGTTAGCTGTGTGACAAGTGGCATCGTCCTGTTGAAACCACATATCGTCCACATCCATATCTTCCAATTCGGGCCATAAAAAGTTCGTTATCATCTCACGATACCGAACACTATTCACAGTAACTGCCTGACTGGCCTCATTTTGGTAAAAATACGGCCCAATGCTGCCGCCGGCCCATAAACCGCACCAAACAGTCACTCTTTGTGGGTGCATTGATTTTTCGGTAATCACTCTTGGATTATCATTCGCCCAAATACGGCAATTCTACTTGTTGACGAATCCACTGAGGTGAAAATGTGCCTCATCACTGAAGATGATTTTCTTCGCGAAGTGCGCGATATGCATTTTGATTTGAACGCCCGTTTTCATAATAAGCCTGAATAACTGTAACGCGTTGCTCGATTGTGTGTCTTTGGAGGTTCAAATTGAGTTAGTTTGAAATTGAAAAATGTTAAATGAAATGCAGAAAAAAACTGGACGTTTAGGTGTGGTTCACATTCAACATCGGCCCTTGAAATTTAACCACCTTTTAGAATCAAAATTGAAAGAAAAAGAAGATTAAAAATAAAAATAAAATACTACGGCCTGCGATTAGATACATGTAAGCGTTTCTTCTTCAAGTGATACAAATTAGTAGACATAATAAGAAGTAACCTGAAAAAGATTTGAAAAAACAAATTGTAATACTTTTGAGATTAATTCAGCGGCTACCGTAGCCAAATGGGTTGGTGCGTGATTACCTTTCGAAAGTGCAGAGGCTCGAAGTCCCGGGCATGCAACACCAACTGATAGAAAACGTTTTTTCTAGTAGAGGTCGCCCCTCGGCAACCGTATTTCTGCTATAGAAAAGCATATCCATAAAAAACCATCAGCCGGGCGGAGTTCGTTTTCAAACTGCAAGTCTCTGCATTTGTGGAAAAGCATCAAGACGAAGACTACAATTAGTAAGAGGAGCTCGGCCAAACATCCAAAACAAGGGTGTAAGCGCTAATTACGTATATAATAAATTTTTTGCAGTGAAATACCTTTGGCTTCTTTTAACATTTAAAGATATTTTTTGTAAATGTTTGACGATAAAATATACAGAGTTGCCCATATTCGACGGACCCATGTGTTTTTTGGGCCCATTCCAATCGACGAGGCGTGTCCGCAGGCAACAACCTTTACGTTAATTGAATATTATACGGGAATAAATGCAAATCAATGCGGATAATTCGTTGTAAAGTGGTCCGAGCAATGCCCAACTGCTGGGAACGGCGATTTTGGGATGTCCTTGGCGACGTCTCAACACTGGCCCGTACAAGAGTAATAATCTCATCCGATCGCCTTGGTCGCATCACCAGTCGAAAACCTTTCGTACAAACGTTTAATGCTGTTCTTAGAAGGCGCACTTTTCACATTATTTCATTTTTTATACGCACGTTGAGTTTTCACAATTGACTTCTTTTGTTGAATGTAAATTTCAACAATTTGGGAGCGCTCACTTGGCGTATACTGTTCCATGATAAAAATCTGCTTAGACCGACGCTTCCAACGCGGTATGTCATTAAGCGATCTGACGTCTCTGTCAAAAGATACAGGGTTGCCAGATGGGCCCGTCGAATACTAACAACCCTGTACTTTATAAAATTTTTTTTGGTGCTTGGCAAACAATTTTATATGTTACTTAATTATTTTTTTCATATTTGTACTTTTTTCATCAGCTTATAGAAAAATATTAAAATAAAAATTTATGATTTTGAGATTTATGTTGAAATTATTTTCTTTTTTTGAAGCTTTTGAAGGTATTTTTGTAGTTTTTTCAAGTTTTTTCTTTCTAAAATTTCATTTTTTTCTTTAATTTTTAAAGGTAAAAAATATTTTTGAGAACAATTTATTTTGATTTTTATTTGTTACATATTTTCGGGAAAAAATTTTTTTATTATGCTTAAAAAAAATTTAAATATATTTTATCCCGAATGTTTTTTTTTTAACTTTGCAAAAGAAACCAATATATTTCACTTGAACAAAATTTCCGCAAAGAATAAATCTCAAAATTATGAATACTTTTTTTAGTTTTGATCTTCAAAGCTTTTAAAGGAGTTTTTTTAAGTGAAATAAGCATATTCGGCTCTTTTTAAAATTTCTGTTTTTTCTTTAATAGTTTGAGAGAAAATATATTAAAAAAAATTATTTTGAAAAAAATTAAATTTTGTTAAAAGTTTCGGGAAAAAATGTCTCTTTATATAGAAAAAAAATTATATATATTTTATTCCAAACAAAACAAAGAGAAATGAAAATATTTTAAAAGGAACTCAATATATTTTACTTGAACAAAATTTTCAATAAGGAGTAAATCACAAAATTATCAATCGCTTTTTTTTTATTTTTTTAAAGCTTTTAAATTTCTTTTTTAGTTCTTTCAAATGAAATATGTATATTCGGCTCTTTTTAAAACTTGAGTTTACTCTTTAATATTAAAATAAAAAATTTTTTAAAAAGAATTTATTTTGAAAAAGTTAATTTTTTGTTAAAAGGTTTTGTGGAAAATAGTTTCTCTTTATAAGTTTATAAAAGAAATATAGATATATTTTATCCAAAACACAAAACCAAAAAAAAATATTAAAAAGCACCCAGTATATTTCAGTTCAATAAAATTTTCAACAAAGAAAACATCTCAAAATCATAAATCCTTTTTTTTAATTTTTTGAGTTTATTTTTTATTATGATCAAGCCTACACAAATAACGACGAAAACAAGTTTCAGAAAATTTTACGGTACTGCACGAAATACTTGGATCACTTGACTTGGAATCGCTCAGACATTTTTTATTGGTTACTAAATTAACATTCTTCGTAGCAACTATATAGTACTTTCACGCATAGTGCAAAACAGTCTTCTGAATAATCTGCAATTCCTCGGTAATCGCGCAAATGCCGATTTGACTTGACTATTTTCAGGATTTTATCAATATTTTCGGCGGTTAGCCTGTCAGAGTTTGCCTCATCTTCCACATTCGCATCACCAGAAATCGCTGAAATCACAATCATTTCAAATTTTTGTTGCTTTCCCTTCACCTATTGGTGGTAGTTGGAGTAAAGATTGTATAGAATTTTTTCTTTATTTTCCCTTTATTTTGGAGCTTTGTAACACTCAACTGGCCCCACCAAAAACTAATTTTTCTGAGAGCACTTTTTGCAAGCATTTCAGCTTTAAATAACGATATATTATGACTCATTGAAATATAAGTATCGTGAGATATGGCGCACAGAGGACATCTAACGAAAAATATTTGGAACTTTTCACTTCACCTAATTTGTATGTTAGAGCCGTAGGGGCGTATGAGCAACAACGGCCGTACAAGTGACGCTGATGAGCGCTTTTGCCAATGCAGTCAAGTGTGAGTGCGGTTGATAAGCGTCAGTAGGCTACACAATCAAGCAGTCAAGTAGCCAACCAGTTGGCTAAGCGCTTAGCGATATGCAGATTGCCAAACAGAGTGGCCTATGTACCCAAAACATACACCGAGCTACATTTACCATTTTCTAAAATTAAAGGACTATTTATGTTTGGTTTTTCTATTCTGTTTTTTTTTCGAATATTTTATCAAATCCTTTTACGCTTTGCCGTTCACGCGAACAGAAAAACAAATTATGCTTGTGAAATAATTAAAATTGCATGTTTATTAAGGCGTATTAAATGGGATCAGCTAGCCACTAAAGTGGTGGAAGGGGTGCTTAAGTAGAAAAACAAAGCTTGGAATAGAATTGTTGGGAACGCTGTAGTCCAGCGTAACTAAATTACTAAAATGAGTGCTAAAATCAGTTGAGCGGAATGAATGCTGTGCAAGCTCACGCCTACTAAGCCACAGCAAAGACTGAGCCAGTTCACAAGCGCGTTGACTTGGAAATTGCGGCAAGGCAAAAAAAACAAAAAAAAAATGAAATAAAATAAAGGGAAGAGGCAGAAAAACAATGCGCGAGGATTTTACCGCCAAGCACAAAAAAGCATGATGACTTGCGTGCGTAATTACAATATGCTGTAAAAAATTAAAAATTATACTTAAAAAAGAAGAAGCGTTTCAATGTCGACCATTGTTTTTTTTCTTTTTTTTTCGTTTACTTTTCCTCTGCAAAGTCCCTTTATTTCTCATAGTAGAATTTCCAACACCATTTTCACAATTTTACTAGTACTGCTGTCTTTGCCGCGGGCTTATATCGCCATCTTGCTCACATTTTCACGCTAATAAATGCCAAAAGGTATTATGTGCCACATCAAAAAAAAAAGAAAATAGTAAAAATTTTGAAACTGTGCGACCGTCCGTATGCAGCGAAATTCGCCAGTAACTGCCGTGAAGTTGTACGAGTATTAGTGGGCTTGTGTGGCCCCGCTCTTTCTAATCGGCCTGCCGTTGCTTCCGCTTGACAAGTTAGCCATTGCAGGTAGCCACAATCTTGCGGTCTGTGTGCGCCATATATCCGTGATAATTCGCCCCAATGTTTTATTTTCGTTTTTGACGCGCAAAATTAGGCAGATGTGAAAAGTTCCAGAGTGTAAAATGGAGAAGAGAAGCCTAGATACCAGTTGTTGTTTTTTGTTTTAACTAAGTGCTCATTCTAATTAATGCCTTCATCTGTTTGACATTCCAAAAGCAAAATGGAAAACATTTATTTTTAAAATGTATTCGCAAGCACAAATGTATTAGACACTTTCACTGAGAAAATGTGTCACGGTGAGCAAAATTTGCATTTGTATATAATTGTGAAACTGTTGAATTGGTAGCGCGAAATCAGTATTTGATTTGGCTTTTTGTCTAGTGTCCTGTTTTTCATTCTCTACTCTTCAAAAACCCAAATGAAGTATTGCGCGCGTAAGAATGTAAGAATAGAAATACAGAAAATTGGTAGATAGTTATTGTTAATAGGAAATTATTGATTCAAGAGTTTCTGATATATTTTGGAATTTTTTTTCAGTTTAGTTAATTTCATTTTACAATTAAGACTAATCAGCATCAAAAGTGTATAAGCAATGAGTTAAATGTTTAGAGACTAAGAATTTGAAATTGACTGAGGAATCAAAAAATTGTCTTAAAAGGATTTAAAAATTTGGGTTAGTCATTACCACTCGATAACGCTATCGATACACAGACATACAGAATTTTATTAACCTTCAGTGCATAGAACCAAACTCTATTCTTTCAGAGGTTGTTCAGTTGCTGAATCAGAATCACACATCAAAGTAGTTTCAAGACGTCAGATTCTCGATATTCCAGCCTAAAAGTGCATCCAACAATTTAGTTATATTTGAGGTTATGCAGCCCAAGATATTTTTGAATTTTTATATAAAAAACAAAATATTAACACAAAACCCAATTTTCCCATTTCGATAAGCATTTTGGTGCGAGGTACCATCTGTTTTTAAGTATTTAAAGTATTGGGTTGAAGGGAAAGTTCTGTCGTATTTGAAATAGGCATACCTATAATTTTTCTTATAAATAAAAAAAACAGCTGACTGGTGTCATTGGTAATTTTCTTTTTTTCCTGCTTTATAATAAAAAAGGAGTCCTTTTTCACCGTTCATCGTTTCCTTGTGATATTTAAAGTGAAAAATGTGTCAGTACGTAAAGTGCATTTACGACCTCGCCTTCTGTATGAACTCCAAAAAGTTAGCAAGGCATCGGTTGCATGTAAAAATTTATGTGCGGTATTTTGAAAAGATGGCTTAGCAAACTTCGTTCCGCGGATCTGGGCCTCCAAGAAAGTGATCGATTAAGAAGAAAGATCGATAATGATATTTTGCGATTCACGTTGGAAAATAATCTAAATTTAACTAGTCGAGAAATTGCAGAAGAGTTTGGCATTCATCCTACAACACGTTAAATTTCTTGAGTTTGTGTTAAGGGGTTACATGGGTTTCGTGGGTTCAAAAAATCGAATGTTTTATTTTTGCATATTCATTTCTACAACATTTCAAAAATATTATCCCAGGGGTTCGAGAAACAATTTACTCGTGTTTGAACGAAGGATTTTTTTTTTGCAATTACAACTATTTAAAAAAAAAAAAATGTCAAGCAAATTTGACCGAAATTTTCATTTTTTTGGAAAAATGTGTGCCAAAATTCCAGTTTTTACTTTTTTTTCCTTCGTTCAAGTACGGGTTTATGGTCTTAACTAAAGCACTTATTTTTGTTTTTTTCATTTTTGATGATCCTGTCAGGAGTTATGCGGACGCACCTTTTTTTCGAGGGGTCACCGGAAATGACGTCACAATGGAGGAGTTTTAATTTTTTTTTTAGAAAATTTCAGAAATTATTCTTTAAATATGTATCTATAGACCCAAAAAAGTTTGAATTAAATAAATAATTTTTTACATAGAAACAAAAAAAAATTGAAAATAGGCATTGTTTTACCCGACGAAACCCATGTAACCCCTTAAAGCAAAGTGTTTGGGTTCCAAATGAAATATTTTCTTTAAAATACAACAAAACTTCCAACCCAATATTTGGTGAAATCGTCGCTATGCAGAAACTGAGTAAATAATCAGATAAATAAAAAAGTAAATTACTACCACTTAAAACGGCTTAGGCAATTGCGAATATCAGAACTATTATTTCGTACAACATGTAGAGCTCATGCGTAATATTTTTGTCAAGCATTGGTAGATATATAGTGCAGGCTACGAGAGAAGAGGAATACTATCGGGCATATTTCGTAAATCGAACTTTTGAAAAAAAAATATATATACCAGGTGAAGTCTCAAACAAACAAGACTGAGCTAAAATAGAAACGACAGGAGATTTATTCTCATAACTTCGAATTTATTTATTCAAAATAGTCCCCTCTGCCCTCGGTACACTGTTTTGCAACACCAGCTAAATATACTCTTTTATTAAAGCCTATTTAAGCAACTTGCATTTGATGCCTATGCCTAATATTCAACTGAAATGTGTGATAAATTGCTATTTTGATAATACAATTAAAGTGGCAACGCCAAACAATTTTTTTTTTAATAATTAAAATTTTTTTTTATATATATAATATTTAATATTTACCTTGATGGCATGTGCAATTGTACTTTTTATTATTATTTTTTTATTAATTATTTATTATTACAAACAGGTGGCATCACCCGACTAAAATAATTAAGTTTACTGAAAAATATTTACTTTGATATTCAGGCTACAATAGTTATATATAATTTTTTATTCCTATTTCCATTCTTGATATGTGAACAACATCAAGGTGCGCACTACAAATAGTAGAAGGAGCTCGGCCAAACACCCAAAAGAGGTGTAAGCGCCAATTATAAATACATTTATATGTATGTATGTATATTTATATGTATGTATGTGTATGCAATAACTTTTTTTTTTAATAATTTTTCATAGATTACTTATCTTTACTTGCAAACAGGTGGCAACACCCATACAAATTAGTATGTCACACGCACCATGTTCAGCTCCTATTTCTAAAAAAAATATATTATTAATAATATTAATATGGGAGCTGTAGTTTTTAAGTGATGCTCTTTCGAACAATCCTCTACGTTTTTATGCTCGTGCATGTGTGTGTGTACGGAGAGGTGCTACTCACTAAGTATAATAATTTTTAACTCCAGTGTTATTTCGTATATCACAAGATTTGTCCGCGCATCACTACGAAACGACAACACCAAATAACGTAAAAATTTTTATACATTCATATTTTCACCCAATGAAGGTTATAGGAATGTTTTTATGATGGAACTCCCTTCCCACAGCCCCCAGGCCGCGCCACCACTCTCATTCGTCACTAATAATCGAATATGTGTTTAAATTTAATCTGAAAAATCTTAGTTTTTCCTATTTCCCACTATTTTTAGCACACTCTAGACTTCATAATCCGCATAAGCTGTTCAACAATGACCCAAATGCAAAGAAGTTCAAAAATGGTTTGAGATAGAAAATTAATAAAAACAATTTTGCTTGATATTTTTCTGATTGGTTGTGTTGATTTTATTCAACGAGGCATAGCAACGGATGCCGGGTATTGTAATATTATGGTTGTTAATAAAAAACTATTTTCTATGAAATTATTGTTTGTAATTCTTTTATATACATATCCTAAATCCCTGAAAACTATTCCTACGCGAGCGGGGCCGCGGGTTAAAGCTAGTACAATATAAAAAATGAAGTTCTTAAAATCCTACAAATTTATTTAGAACAAAAAACAACATTTTTTCCCCTCTAAATACACTTCCTTGACCAACGGTACTACCGCAGTTACTTATTTTACTTCCTAATTCACCATACTGAGCCACAGCAAGACCTGCCTGGGTACTGCTTGCATTCACATAAAACACTCAATGCCTTTTCACTGCTAATTTTACTAGTTTTACTAATTTTTGTTTTTGTTTCTGTTTTTGTCTTCTCGCTGCAGGTCTACTACTACATCGTCGATTCGCCACGCAACGAGGGCAAAGAATTCTTCGAAATTAATTTGCAAAGTGGTGAAATCTTTACCAAAACCGTTTTCGATAGAGAGAAGAAAGGCGCTTATGCACTGGAAGTGGAGGCGCGTGATGGTGCGCCATCAGCACGGCCCAACAGTAATGGACAGCCCAATTCAGGTTAGTACCAACTCACGACTTATGCATTTTAATGAAGATTTTATGCGGCGCGCGCATTTATAGCGCGCAATTATTCAGATTATAAGTTGTGATTTACGAATTGTATGCGTAAAACTTTGACAAAATGCAGCAGTGACAGTGGCAGTGGCAGTGGCAGATGTACGCATCCAAATAGTTATCAACGTCAACACCAGCTAACAACATCAATATTCGCTACCAACATCAACATCTGGCACCAACGCCAGCCGCCGCCGCAGCTGCCGCTGCTGCGTATAACTTTTGCAAGAATAACAAAAATAGCAATCGAGTAAAAGTTTCTTTATGAATTTTATTTTTGAAAACTTTTTCATATGCAAATGCAAATGGCGACAATTTTTGGGTAAATAACATGCTGCATTTACAAGTTTTCTACTTGAATGGTAGAAACGCAAAAATACAAAAACAAAAAAAAAAGAGATGGTCTAAGAGTAGCACAGCACACGACGACAGACTGAGTATGCAAAGTGACTGCTGTGCAAAAGTTGTGCGTTTTGAAGTATTTTCTTTTTCGCTTTATTTAAAACGTTTGAATTTGAAGTGCCAACAGCTACCATTTCAAGTGGATTAAAATATTGCCGAAAAAAGTTATATTTTCTATCTTTTTTGCAGTTATATAACACTTTTGGTGCATTAGTTTTCAAAAAAATTAGAAAAAAAATAACTTTTGAGTTATGACTTTTCCCTCAGATTGAAATAAGTAACTTAATAACTCGTACACTAACTTGGATCGGAGCCACAAAGTGACTTAGCATAGCGAACTCTAGAGATACAGTCACCCACATATGCATGAACTAAGAAGCTCCCTCGCTATAAATCAGACTTTGTGCGACTACTTACCTTTTTAGCGCGCATATGCGTGTGTGTGCGTGCGTGTTTGCGCATTTATTCGCAAATTCCACCTCAATGGCGGAAGCGCCTACTTGCACCACTACCACCTCGACTACCACATTGCCAATAAGCATACGAAAATACTTTTTATTGCTAACTAACACCCTCGCCTACCTCGCTTTGTAAGCGCTGCTCGCGATTGGCGTTTTGCAAATTCGTTTACCTTTTGAGTGCAGCCAATTTTCGGTTTTGGCATTGAAATCAGTATACACGCGTTGCCAATATTTTTGCCGTACACAGTCAACACAGTAGTCACAACAGCAACGTGAGTGCACACGCACACACGCGCACTGGCAAATATGCCAACACACAATTGGCTTGCCAAGAGTTTGGTTGGCTTGGTCGTGTTTTGTATTAGTGTATCTAGCGTTGCAGAGTGATTCGTGGCATGTTGAATGTGTGGCTGTGTGTGCCTTTATCTTTTTGCACACTACTCAAAGTATGTCAGTTTGTCAGTTCGTTAGCTTGACAGTATGGTATGTCTGTTTATCGTTTGGTGCTGCTTTCATTGGCATTTGCGTTCGCATTTGCAATCTATGAGTATTTTTGTCACATCATCTGTGTATATGAATCGTTCTCTCTCTTTGTGTGTGTGTGTGTGCTAGTGTTTGCATGCACTTATATTTGTTGCTATTTTGTACTGCTTTTAGCCAATTGTATATGCAAATGGCTAATGCCGTTTTTATTTTGTATTTGTGCACGTACCAACACAGTTCAATTTGACGCTTCTTCTTCCTGCCACACACCATTATTTACCACTCGCATTTGCTATTCTATCGCAGTGTGTTTCAACAAATATTAGCACTCTGAGGCCGGAATTGAATTGCGTTTTGCAAATCTCGATATCGTGTGCGAAAAGTACATAGTAGAAATGTGCAGAGTGCTAGCCGATGCCCGGTGGATAATTGCGTGCGTTCTTTGCACAAGCAATAAAAATTCAAACATAAATGAAACTTATCGAAGCATATGAATGAGATTTTGGAAGTGAAGTTTCTCAAGTTAAATACAATTTTCTCAGTTTACCTGTAGATGCAATCTAAATAAGTTTAGTACTTTTTATTCATAATTGTAAAACAAAAACTTCCTCGAAGCTCTAAAGGATACAGGCTGATAAATGAGTTCGAGTGCGCCTAAAAGATGCTCTGTTGGATATAGAGAGTTTTGACAATGTATAGCGGGCATTTTTTGTTTTCCACTTATAAGATTCCGCTTAGCACTTGGATTGTTTATTTTTAATGAGCTTGACTTTCATGCTAAGTTGGAGTACTAATTTTCATTAATCAATTTTAATAGTTTTAATGCTTTGTTGAATCTGGCAGTATTCCATGGTTGACTGTCAACATCAAATACATGTGGATTTTCACGAAATTTTTCCGCTAGTTTTACGTAGCCGGCCATCATGCAATGTGGGAATTAGAGCGTCAAAAATGAAAGACGCCATATAAGTCTTCCGTAAGCGGAGTCATTATTCAAAGTGTGATTAACTTGAATTACCAGCTAAACTATCATGAATTATTGAATATGGAAATAAGTTTACGAATTAGAAGCTACAACTTTACCCCATTTTTCAGGCAGCACACGGATTCCTCCGACGAAAAATTCGAGTTATTTTGCCTTGCTCTATTCATCGAGCCAGTTTGCGATGCTCTCGTAAGAAGTGAACTGCTCTCCAATAAGGGCTGACTGCTTTGATCGTAACAGATGGTAATCCGAAGGTGCAACACCTGGGGAATGAGACGGGTGGCGCAAGATTTCCTAACTCAGTCCCTCTAAATATTTCTATACCGATTGAGCAACGTGTGGTCTGGCGTTGTCATGTAGCAACCAGCAAAATCCGTTAATCATGTCTACCGTCCCATTCCGGCCACTTTTCTTTGAGAGTTCGATTCAAACGCTTTAGCTGCAGTCGGTAACGATCGCTAGTGATGGTTTCAGATGGTTTGAGGAGTTCACAATAGATTACACCCTACGGATCCCACCAGATGCACAACATAACTTTTGAAGCATAAACATTTTTTTTCGCTGTCGATGGACCTGGTTAACCTGACAGTGTCCAACTTTTTCTGCGATTAGGGTTATCACAATACCTTCATTTTCCATCGCCAGTGGCGTTGCGATGCAGAAAGCCTTTTCTTTTCTGCCGTTCAAGAAACATCTCACACGTCACCAAACGTCTCTCGGCATTCCTCTCCCTCAAATTGATGTGCCACCCAGCTACGTGCTTTCTGGGCCTTTCCCATTGCGTGCAAACGTTTATCGGCGGTTGATCTGTCAACATCCAACTCTTTAGACATATCGTCAAGGGTTCGACATGCGTCTTCATCCAATAATTGTTGTAGTTGAGTATGTTCGAATTTTTTCGGTACCCTTCGCGATCTTTATCACTCACGTCGAAGTTGCTACTTTGGATGCGTCGAAACCACTCTTTGTATTTGATGGAACGTACCACAAGTTGTATTTGATGAAATGTGATTACAGTACATATTGATCAATGTACGACATGTTTCAGCTGCACTTTTCATTAAAAGGTAGTAATGAAGGTGAATGACTTCCCGCATAAGCTGTTTTTTTCTGGACGAACGTATACATTTTTGATGTCAGATAAACAAGGTTCTTTACGCTTCCAACGAATGCCAACTACTACCCAATCTATATATATAAAAATGAATGCCCGTTTATGTGAAGCTTATAGAATCAACTATGCCCTGAAACAAATTAGTTTAAATTGGTATGAAAAGTATCATCCCAGGAAAGATCGATTAGGGCATGAGTTGTTAGGCAAGGATGCGCCATCCTGCAGAAATTAAAAATCGTCAAAGTTTATGTCTTCAATGTCTGGTTAAAAAAAATTTTATCATTTCTCTGTAGTGCGCACCGTTGATCGGGATGTCGTCTTCAGCAGCATTTTCAAGAAAAATGGGTAAATGATGTGACCACTCGAAAATCATAAGTTTGCAATATTCTCCAACGTCTTTCAAGCGTAAAGCGTTTTACTTCATTTCGCGGATATATGCCACTGACTTTCAACCAATATTTTCAGCGAAAAGGAGCTGTCATTGCTAAAATAACATATGAATAAAAACAAAAAAAAACACGCTTTATGCGTCACCAAAGATTTTTGAGCTAAAACTCAGCGAGAGATTCCAAGAGTAGCAAGATTCAATCAGGTTTTGAATAAATGGTAGTTAGCTGCAGCATAGCTACACTATCGCTCTATTAGGACTGCTCGTATCTTGTCAATCCCCGTTAAGCTTATAATATATTAGTTCACTAAACGTATGATAACAAATCCAAGGATTCCATTCCTACTGGAGTGTCGTAGTGAATAGAGAATTGAAATTGCAATACCTGCAAGATATATATATATATATATATTTGTTATATTTAGTTTTCAAAAACGGCGCATTGAAAAAAATCCAATTTTCCAAAACGAATCCAATTTGCAAAAAAAAAAACAAATTCAATAATTAATTATAAACAAAATTCGAAATTCTGAAAGGAAAATTTATTTCTGCGGTGCCTTTACAAAAATGTTCAAACAGCACTAAAGAAAGTCGAAATTTTTTAAAGAAAATAAATTCGAAAATTTTCAAAATTTCCAACCAAAATTAAAAAAAGTCAAAGTTTTCCAAAAAAAAATTGAAAATTGTTGACAAGCAAAAACAAATATATTTAAATAATCTTCCCTGCAGAATATATTTAATTGAGAATCGATCAAAAATATCAATAGCTATAGAAACATAATAATTTTTTCTCATACATCAATTTTTTCGTACAAAAATTTTAAGTTAAAAAAAATTTTAATTAAAAAAAAAAAAATCGAAACTCTCCAAAAAAAAAATGTTTTTCGAAAATTGTTTGCAAACAACAAAAACTTACATATGTTATGTTGAATTCTAAATACAACTCTCCAAACCAATCCTACTCTCTTGTACTTCACTTACATGGAACTTTATACTTGTACAATTATACGTTAGATAGTAGGCGATGCTAAAAGAACTTTGTACTTATTAAACATTAGATAGTAGGCTATGACAAAATATGTAAAAACGGCAGTTAGAATAAAAACGTGAATTACATCGGCACGAGTTTTTCTTTCTCTGCGCGGAAATACTGCTTCAAATGGTTATGGGCCCAGGTATCGATTTGGGTTTCTAAGTTCACGACGATCTGGATAGTATGCGACAGGAAGGCTCTCGCTACTATAACGTTGAGCGTCAAGCCAAGTGAACTGATACATATTAAAAACTGTACCACAGCAAAAAGTGCATGGGACACGTTGAACGCGCTCTACAAGGCAGATACAGCGTGTAGGAAAGTGAACCTATTTAAAAAACTGATCCGATTTCAATTCAGAAGCAGCGAGAAGTTTTCAGCTCAATTGAAGGAGTTCTGCTGTATTGTAGATGACTTAAAAGAAGTTGGGATATCCATGGAGGACGACTTTTTATCAATTTTGTTGCTTTGCTCATTACCAGACGAAATGGAGAATTTTGTGGTGGCAATCGAGAGCAGGGACGCATTGCCGAAATTGGATAATCTCGTCGCGAAGATTCTGGAAGAGGAGCAAAGGCATGGCGACAAATGCAGTAGCGCAGAAACGGCTTTTTCGGCAAACGAATCGAAAAGACGCGTTGGATTTTTTCGAAATAAAAGCAACGGCGGCAGAGGCGTAAGGAGTGAGGTTGGTGTAGGTAGCGGCAGAGGCGCTGGCAGCGGTAACAGCAGCAGAACAAGACAAAAGGAAAATGGAACAGCGAACGAAAGCACAACTTCCAGAAGGTACAACAACAACAATATAAAGTGCTTTAAGTGTGGACGGAGAGGTCATATACGTTCTCAGTGCAGTTTTCAATCTAATAATTCACTCGTAGATGATAAAGCTTGGTCGTTAGTAGAGAAAGCGGAGAATTTG
Organism: Anastrepha fraterculus; assembly: GCA_037575425.1. Taxonomy (NCBI): domain Eukaryota; kingdom Metazoa; phylum Arthropoda; class Insecta; order Diptera; family Tephritidae; genus Anastrepha; species Anastrepha fraterculus. The sequence continues at coordinate 130,344 of JAYXIM010007937.1, forward strand.
AGCGAGACTTGGATAATCGACAGTGGCGCAACGTCTCACATGTGCAAATATGCTAAATTGTTTAGTTCTCTCTTGTTTGTGTAAAACATAGAATAGTTTTAGCTTCAGGTGCTTGCGTTTATGCACGCGGAAAGGGCACGGTTAATCTGAAAACAAAGTACACAACTGTTAATTTGAGAGACGTTTGGTATGTACCTGATCTACATTCCAATTTTTTTTCAATCGCTAAAGCTGCAGAGAGTGGAAATGTCATCACATTTACAGAAAATAAAGCCATAATGCAAAACAAAAATAAAAAAACAATTCTTACTGGTGCATTGGAAAATGGCATATATGTTGCTAACGTTTTAGTGAACAAAAGTGCGGACTGTGTAAATGGGGTTAGTGATGACGCGAGTGATTGGCATAGGCGGTTTGGTCACATAAATACAAATGATTTAAATAAACTTTCAAAAATGAATATGGTAAATGGTTTGAACTTTAAAATTTCAAAAAACATTGAATGCTTTACGTGCGCGGTATGCAAAATCCATAGTAAGCCTTATGTCAAATATAGCGGCATTTATACAAAAAGTGTATTAGAACTTGTACATACGGACTGTGCGGGCCTATGGGTGTGAATTCGGTTGGCGGTGCATCGTACTTTATATCATTTATAGATGATTACTCGCGATATAATGCAGTGTATTTTTTAAAAAGAAAATCCGAAGCTTTTGATATGTTTAAACTTTTTGCTGGGACCGCGGAGAAGCAGACTGGCCGCAAAATAAAAACGATTCGTAGTGACAATGGGAGAGAATTCGTCAACTCTCAGTTTAAAAATTGGTTACGAGAAAAAGGCATTCGGCATCAAACCACTGTGCCGTACAGCCCTCAGCAAAACGGTGTGGCTGAAAGAGCCAACAGAACTTTGGTGGAAATGGCGCGATGCTTATTAAGCTCTTCTAAAATGCCACAATCATTGTGGGCTGAAGCGGTAAGAACGGCGCACATAGGGGTATTTGAACAATCTAAGGGGCCAAAAGTATTTTTTGGATTTAACGTGTGCTAATGGATGTTTCTGAATAAAACCAACTAAAATAATGAACTTAAACATTTATTAAATGAAATATAATATGAGAATGAAGAAAGATTTACAAGATCAAACATAAAAAAATATAAACAATTAAAAAAAGCATCCAATCAAATGGTATTATCTAGATTTTCTTCATCGCTACGTGAAGAAAATTCTAGGTTTGGATCGGCAGGCATGAGCATTTCCAATGTTTCTGACAGAAATGATTGGGACTTTCTTCTTGTTATTTGCCTCCTAGAGCTCATTAAGGGGTCCGAACTTAAGAGGAGGCGGTTAAAAATATCCCTGTTGCAATTTTCTCTAGTAAATTTTCGGGCAAAATCTAGCCGGTAAGAGCGGAAATGCTTAATTCGGGCTTCTGCAGCCTCTTCAGAGAGCTGGCCAATTGGTAACAAAGCACTCTTTATTATAACAGCTCCATAAATAAGTATTTTGTGCATTGTGGGTGTCATGGGATGCCACGGATAAAGATCCACATATAATCGAGCAGTTTCTGTTGCATAAATATCATATTTTTCAGGATTAATTTTATGACCACTAGAAATTGTTTCTAGAATAACTTTCAGTCTATATATTAATTCGTAGCTGATGCTTGTTATATCGGATGCTAATTGAGGATTGTCGAAAAATCTTCGGCTTGTGTTACCGTCATTGGTATTACCGAAATTCGCCTTTGGCATATCTATTAACATTTCCTCAGTTTTCCTTCTTTTACTTCTTTCGCTCAGATCTCCAAAAGATTTACTCGGTCGTCGTGTTCGATTTGAAGGACTGTCAGTAACAACGGGAATGGCGAAGGTTCCGTTCAGCCAAGATTCATTACTTTTTAGGAATACCACTTCTTTATAATGAGCTTTAGTCCATACATTTTTAAATTCTGATTTGAAATGTGCAAAATTGCTTTTCAACGTCTCAATTTGATTGTCAGAGAATCCTTTAATAGACATAAACTGATCTTTCAAGAAATTTAGCCTTGCCTCTATGTTGGGTAAATTTTCATTGTTCATGAGGTCAAACAAGTATTTTCTAGTCACAATCCTCATTCCCGATGTTTCCATTGAACCTACAACAAATAAATATTTCGCTTAATCCCTTGTAATGGAAAAGACCTTTTTCATAAAATTTTACCAACAACATTCAAAGTACTAAAATACCGTTTATCCGGACTTATCCGGATCAAATTCTTTCATGAATTGTCAAAACAAGGTACATACTAAACAATTACAATCGAATCTTAACCGGATCTATCTCGATAGTATTACTTATTGACTAACAAATATTATTTTAAGGAAAAAAAAGTAGTTTGAGAAGGTGTGTACTTATAGGGTTGAAAAGTTAACTTTAATACTTGAAAATTATAAAGATTCCAATTGATTTCATTCATTACTAACCTGATGCTTCAGAATCCATAACTCTTTACTCCACTGTTGAATACAAAAACATAAAATTTCACTTTTAAAGTTTGGGTTTTGCAAGAGTGCCGAGAACAGATAACGTACACGAGGTGATACGATCGAATTCCGACTGCCGTTATCGTATGTCAAATGCTTGTAGGGTTCGCGGGAGGGGCTGGCTTTTGTTCTCGGAAGGGTCAGGTACCTCATAAGTCATTTTTGTAAGTGTATTTATTGTTTTGTTAAATGGACTTTTGTCCCCGTAGATCTTTCAAATACCTGTATGTGCGGCGGTATATATTAGAAACAGGTGTCCTACAAAAGTTTTAGGTGCAGTTACACCTTACGAGAAATGGCATGGGCGGAAACCATCAGTTGCACATTTCCGTACGTTTGGTTGTGATGCAGTGGTTCTGCAAAAGGGGCCAAGACCACGCAGTAGTAAGTTTTTGCCGAAAGGGGTTAAGCTAAAGTTTGTTGGCTATCGCCCAACTACGAAAGGTTATAGATTAATTAACTTACAAACGAATCAAATCACAATTGCACGTGATGTCATATTCTTCGAAAATTCATTTGAATTAAATTTAAGGGACAGTGATGTCAACGAAGAAACATTTTTTATTGAACTTCAAGCAAAACCGAGTAGCGCTGAAGAAGCGTTAGTAAGCGAAGACAGACGTGACGAGCGTGAAGACGAAGGCAGCGAGCATGAAGAACATGAAAGAGCTGAGACTGAGTCTGATTACGAGGAGGCTGTTGCTGTAAACAATAACAAGAGGAAGCGAGGAAGGCCAAAAATGGTGCGTACAGGAGGTGTAGGAAGGCCGAGAAAAGTCTATTGTACAGAGGCTGGTCCGGAGATGCTGAACTCTGTTATTGAAAATCCGAACACGGTCAGTGAGGCGCTAAACTCTAAAGATGCTGACAGGTGGAAAGAGGCAATGAGAGTAGAGTATGAATCGTTGGTGCGGAACGCAACATGGGACTTGGTGGATCGACCAGCTCATAAAAATGTTATCGGCTGTAAATGGGTTTTCGCAATAAAACGTAATCCGGATGGCTCAATTGAGAAGTTTAAGGCGAGGCTAGTTGCGATGGGTTGCGCACAAAAATACAACGTGGATTACTGCGAAACATTTGCTCCGGTGGTACGTCATTCAACAATTCGTCTAATTTTGGCATTGGCCGCAAAACACAAGTTGCTGGTTAACCACATAGACATTGTTGCTGCATACTTGAACGGCGATTTGGAGGAGACGGTTTATATGTGTCAGCCACCCATGTTTGGAGATTCGAAAAATGTTAATAAGGTATGCAGACTTAAAAAGGCTTTATATGGCCTGAAGCAAGCCGGTCGAGAATGGAACCGGAAAGTTACGCAAATATTGCTGAAGATGGGATTCGTAAGGTGCAAGTCGGACCCATCGGTTTATATTCGTCGTGGTAATGCGAATGTTAGCATTATTGCTCTCTACGTAGACGATATGATCTTGGCATGCTCAAACAAGCATGAGATGCGGAGTATAATAGCAGCGTTGAATCAATACATTGAAGCGATCGATCGCGGGCAGATATCATTTTATTTGGGGATGGAAGTTGAACGGGATGGTGATCGAGGTGACATCACTATACATCAGAAGCGATATGTCGAGCAACTTCTTCAACAATGGGGCATGGAAGATTGTAAACCAGCGTTAAGTTCGATGGAAGCTGAGTACATAGCATTATGCCAAGGTACTAAAGAAATAGTTTTTCTTCGTGGTCTGTTGAATGAGTTGGGTTACTCGGAATATACAAGAGGCCCTACTTTGATTTTGTGTGACAACCAGAGTGCGCAATTTATGGTGAAAAATCCCATGGAGCAGGAACGGAGCAAACACATCGACATTCGATACCATTATATACGAGAGAAACACGAATGCGGACAAATTGAGGTCGAGTATGTTCCGACAAATGAGAATGCAGCCGACATACTTACCAAAGCATTGGGGAAGCAGAAGCATATTGAGAATTGTAACTTAATGAATATTGAAATGTAAACTTGAATTTTTAAATGTACAGGCTTGGTTTGAAACGGCGTTTGTTGAATTCTAAATACAACTCTCCAAACCAATCCTACTCTCTTGTACTTCACTTACATGGAACTTTATACTTGTACAATTATACGTTAGATAGTAGGCGATGCCAAAAGAACTTTGTACTTATTAAACATTAGATAGTAGGCTATGACAAAATATGTAAAAACGGCAGTTAGAATAAAAACGTGAATTACATCGGCACGAGTTTTTCTTTCTCTGCGCGGAAATACTGCTTCATGTTAATATGCTTTCTTTTTGATATATCAATTTTTTCATAAAAAAATTTTCAATTATAGTAAATATTTTTTAGATTAAAAAAAATTAGTAAAAAAAGAACTTCGAAACTCTCCAAACAGCTGTTTTTAGGAAAATTGTTTATACTTTTGTATAACAAAAATGGCATCTGCTTCATAAAAAAGATTTTGAATTAAAAAAATTTTATATTAAAAAAAAAATATTTTTTAAAAAAATATGCAACTTCGAAATTCTCCAAAAAACTTTTGTTGGAAAATTGTTTATATTCGTATATAACAAAAATTGCGTGTGTTTCATAAAAAGAATTTTGAATTAAAAATCTTTAAATAAAATTTTAATTAAACACTTTTACATAAAAAAAAAATTATTTAAAAAAATAAACTTCGAAATTGTGCAAAAAAATTTTCTTAGAAAATTGTTTGTACTCGTATATAACAAAAAATGCGTGCGTTTCATAAAAAGAATTTTCAATTAAAAATCTTTAAATAAAAAATAAAAAAATATTTAAAAAAAAGAGCAACTTCGAGATTCTTCAAAAAAATTTGTTTTTGAAAAAATGCTTATAATCGTTTATAAGACAAATTGCATGTGTTTCATAAAAAAAATTTGAATTATAAAATTTTTACATAAACAAAAAATTATTTGAAAAAAAACCAACTTCCAAATTCTCCAAAAAACTTTTTTTTGTAAAAATTGTTTATACTTCTAATAAAAAAAATTACATACGTTTCATAAGAAAAGGTTTGAATTAATAAATTTTTAAATAAAAAAAAAATTCGGAATTCTCCAAAAAATTTTTTTTGGAAAATTGTTTATAATCGTATCGTATATAACAAAAATGCATGTGTTTCAAAAAAAAATTTTGAATAAAAAAAAATTTTACATAAAAAAAAGTATTAAAAAAAACTTCGAAATTCGCAAAAAAATGTTTTTTGGAAAAATTGTTTATATGTACTTGTATTGCATATGTACATATATTATATATTAAAAAGTACCTATCTTTACTTCAATTGCCATAGAGTAAATGGTTTTTCAAAAGCGACGCGATTTCAGCTGTGAATAATTTGTAGACGTTACCTTTTCTCATATTATATCAATTTTACACGATAGCTCTACGCAATTGAGTGAAAATTACTATAAAAATGGTCGGTCTTCAAAACAACATAAGGCAAAATTAGTGATATTTTTGGAGGAAACAATCATCCGAATGAGTCGACCATTCAAAGGTTGGTAAGAAACTGGTTCTGTCGAGGATAGGACTGGGTGACCAAAAGCTGAACGCTCTATTGAGAATATTGTTGCTGTAGCGCAAAGTGTTGCTGAACAATCTCCAACATCGATATCTCGCCGTTCTCAACAACTAGGCATTCATGAGTCGACTGTATAGCGGATTTTACCTGTAGAGGTGCTCTTGGTGAACACTTAAATCATGTAATTTTTCACATATAATTTTTATGAGCCATATTTTGTAAATAAATAAAAATAGTGACGTCTGAAAGGGTCTACATTTTTACATCTTTTATTTTTAAACAACGCGTCTTTTGAAATCCCTTTTAAATACACATTTTGTGAAATTTCCATATCTGCCTAACCACATCATAATTCTAAGTAATCTCTTACTTCTATTATTACCAAATCAGTTAATTTATTTTTTCCATTACAAAATCTTTTGTGCGGCTTAGACACATTATTTTTATGAATGTGGAAAATCACTTTAGCGGCAGCAAAATCAATTTATTTTTAAAATCCACCCAACATCATTTCAAAATCTATTTCAATCTATGATTTTAAATTGCATTATTGATGGCGTTCACTTTTACGCTAACAAATTACTACTTTCACGCACGACTACAAATCCGATTACATTAACTCTCTATTGATTTGTATATGCAAAATATGCGGGACAACAAAAAGAATTCGGGTGAAATATAAAAATATTTGTTGTGCCTATCACCGCTACGTGCCGGTTGCGTTGTGTGCTAGCATTGCCTACTTTAATTGGGGACTTTAAAAATAATCAACAATTTTTGCCTTAGAGCATTGCCATGGGGGACGCAAATATTTTATGTTAACATGAGAGCTGTTTATTTTTGCATTTTCACTCGTTCAACATTCGTAGTTTACATACGGGAGAATAGATCTGAGTACATAGAAAAAATATTATAACTGCTGTTGCTCTTACAACTCAGTACAACAAATCGCGTAGGTATGTGTGCATGTCAATGTAGAAATGTTTGGCCAGCGAATGTGAGTATGTAGGATAACAACAACAAATCACACCCAAATATGCACTACAAATATAAAATGGGCAAGTGTGCGTGTAGATATTTATTTGATACGGTTCAGCATGCAAAGCCAAACACAGAGCTGCCGATGGGGGCTGAGAAGAGAGAGAAATGCACCTTTTGAGAAGGCGACAAATTCACTGCTTTAGACAATTTTTATGCTTAGAAATAATAAAGTGAGGTTCACCACACAATGATATGTTTTGACTATTTTTTTTTTGGTTTAATTATTGTTTTTATAAAAATATATTTCATTCTTGAAAAAAAAAAAAAAAAGTTAATAAATCCAAGTATCAAACTTTGTGCAAAATTTAAAAAAAAAATTATTTACACTTTTACCATTTTTATAAACAATTTTTATTTAGAATTTTTAGAAAATTGTTCGGTAAAAAGCTTTATATAGGGTGTTTTTTTTAGAGGTTAGGTTTTCAAGATGAAATAAAACGTACATATATAATTTAATGTTATGGCCAAGAATTTAGCTTTATTATAAATATAAGGGTTTGCCATTATGTTTTAAAAATGATACCCATTCAACCAAAAGTGAGCTTCTTCGCTGAACAAAATTTGAGTCGCGCGAACCGAACCATTATTTTCGTAATAAAATTGCACGATTTGCAAACGTTGTTCAGGTGTAAGTCTATTCATTATGAAATGGCAAACCAAACTGAGCATAAATCAAGTGACAGCTGTCAAAAAGACCATCTACGAAAAAAGTAGTGCCAACTTGAAAACCTAACCTCTAAAACAAACACCCTTTACCTTATTAAATTCTAGTATTTGTGGAGCTCAAAATTCCAGCAGATTTTTGATATTTTTTTTCCTTGACGATGTGAGACAATTTTTAGTATAACGAATGCTCGACATTGTATTTTTTTTTTTGGTCCGAGTGCATTCTGTTCTACCCACATACCCACAAAACAGACTGAACGGAGTATGATATTTGCTAACAGAATCCAGTGCGTCCGTTCGTGGTGCTTGTAAGAAGTTTAATGTGGGAGTCCTCTACGTAGAACCCATCATTAAGTCTGAAATTAGGCTTCCACTTTTTCCTGCTGTGATTTTTTGAAGTTGTAGTCGCCAATTGGCTACTGATAATCATTAGAAGGACGTGCAAGATTAGCGATTTAATGACATGAGTATTCATTCCTTCGGCCAAGCAGCAATCACGGCCTTTGGACCATTAATGGGCCGCTTCAGCTCAATTGCATTCGCTCATTCCTGCTGATTTCCATTTGCATGTAAATGAGTGCTTCTCTAACAAGTTTATATGGGTATCAGACCACAGCGTCAATGCAGGAGACTGCTAGGCTGATAAAGTTAGATAAAGCACTTTTAATACGATGCATTTTTACGTTATGCCGCATATTTGAAATTACAGCAATTTTTCGAGCTATACAATCAATGTATTATTTTTTTTTATTTGGTAGTCTTCTCACTAGCAAAAAGACAAAAAATAAACACAAAATAAAATGAGAATTCTGATCTTGAGTTCAATTTGCTGGAAATATGGTAATATTTTCAATTTAATGGCCAAAAACAGAAAAAGTCAAAAAATTAGTTACAATCTTATAAAGAAATTGAAAAAGTTGCCTGTATGGGGGAGCGTGGATGCACAATGCAGTGGTTCTGCCAATTTTTACGTATGGATATGTTGATTTGGTGGGAAGCTCATCGGAAGGGTGCAAATATAAAACTTGCCCCAGTGCTGCCCTGAATGTCCTTTTGCACTTACTTCCCATCGACTTTTACGTTATTTCCATCGCAGCTCAAAGTGCAATCAGGTTAAAGAAGGTGGGCCTCTGGAGGCAAACTCTCAAGGGACATGGTAGCATTTTCGGGCAGTTAACACCGTATTTCTCCGAACTTCGAATAGGTTTCTCTATCCGCAAACTAGAGTTTGAGGGTCGTGCTAGGGCAATCTTTCCAAATAGGCAGGATTGGATCGAGGGGAAAATCTGCACCGAAGCTTGCACTTCTGTCTTCACTGACGATTTCAAGATGGAATTGGGAGTCGGAGCAGGGGTTTTCTCTAACTCAGCCAATTTATCTATCTCCTTTCAACTGCCGAACACTGCTAATGTTTTTCAAGCAGAAGTCTTCGCGATCCTGCAGGCATGCAAAATGCTTAGGGAACGCGGGAGCGAGGGAGATATAAACATTTTTTCCCATAGTCAAGGCTCTGACGACGCCATGGGGCAGAACGAAATTAGTAAACTCTTGTAAAGAGCAGATCAAATCTCTTCGGTGTGCAGGTAACATTTCTCTAATCTGGGTTCCAGGACAAATGAACATAGAGGGAAATGAAGTTGCTGATGAGTTTGGGGAGGATGAGAAGGGGACTGAATTGGCCTCAGAGACCATCTACCCGGTTATCGATATCCCTCTGACAGTTGTTAAAGAGGAACTGTACAAATTATTTCTCAGGAAAGCGCAGAAAAAATGGCGCTCCGTTTCTTCATGTGCTATTTCGAAAACCCTTTGACCTCAGTACAACCGAAGGAGGTTTGAGAAAGTGCTGGCGACTCCTCGCCATTCAACTTCCAAACTCGTAGCTGGGTTTACCGATCACTGGACGATTGACACACACGCGGAAAAGCTAGGATTACCATTTAACCCTCATTGCAGAAGCTGTGGGGACCTTTCAGAGAAGGTGACTGTTGAGCCCTTTCTCTGCAAATGTCCGGGCTTGGTAGCTAGACGAGTAGCGTCACTGCGTGCTCCTTTCTTCGACAGCCTGGGGCAGTGCGCCAACCTAAATCCCATCAATCTCCTCCCTTATATCAACAGCTCTGGTTGCCTGTAGATATCTGTCTGTTGGAGGTCTCAAAATGGCATCAAAACGGCGCTTCAGTGCTACTTGAGGAGTGCCAAACTGGCACGCTCTCCGAATATGAAGATATTCACTTTAACAGAAAAAGACTTTATGTGCGTTTTTAGTATAAGTAAATTTATAATTTTGTATAGTGTTTTACTACCAGCAATTGTTTTTTTAATTCTCAAAACTCTTAATTTTGAAATATTTTTTTTTAAAGTTGTCTTGGAAAATATGCAGGCAAATTACAAAATTTATCCGGTTAACTACTTCGACTATTTTTGTGTCCAGATCTACTTGCAGAATAAACATTTTAAAATTCATTTTATGCCCATGAGTCCTCTTACTGCGAAGTGTACTCTCCTAAAAAAATTTCCCTCGCCGACTCTGGCCAACCCTTAGGCATTTTAGCTGATGACCCATAAAACAGGAAATAATATTTCCTTTTCCGCACTTTTAGTTGACTTTTAGGCTGAAAAAGAGGTTAACTTGAATACGGTGTGGCTGCTTGCTCCAAAGTCAAATCGGTGGTGAGAGCAGCTGGTTGGTATGAGCCGCCTGTACATGGAATTTAAGATGTTATCTATCGTACGTGCCGCATTTATTGCTCGCACACTTTCAGGCTTACAACGCATATAAGCTTGTGTGGTTAACTGTGCACGTTGGTCAGCTTTGCATTGAACTCGAAAAACTCTCAAAACTCAACGTCTGATAGTCACATCGTTTGGGTACATTTGGAAATACAAAACGAAAAAAAAAAAAACATATTTGCGCAAATAATATTTTTGGGGTGCGCTCGTAAAGCACACCGATTGCCATTTAATGAGTGAAAAGTTCAACAAGGAATGGAAGTCGTAGAAAATACTACTTTGGGTAGAAAAGGAGAAAAAAAATTGCTTTTAATGGCTTAATTTATCGTGCTTTTAAAACATTTTCATCATCCTTTCCAAAAGCTTCCTAAATGTGTGCTCAATTTCCTCTGTTATTCGCCATCAATACACAAAAATGCAATTTGTAATTATGGCTATGCTCGAACATACCACTACCACGGCATTTCGACTAACTTTCGGCTTACTAATCTTACAAATTCCTACCATCCTTTCACTGTTTTCTTTCTCGATTTCTAAGCTCAATTGGGCAATTTGTATGCAGTAGCTCATCAAATGAGCGCATTTTTTTGGTAGTCTTGTATTTCGGGTTCGGTAACTGCTGCAGTCTTTTCATCAATTGCTGTTATTGTTGCTATTATTAGTCTTTTGCGAACACGTCATAAATTTCAATGCAATGTTGTATGTGAAAGTGAAAAAAAAGAGTTTGATCTTCTGCCACAAAACACAAGCAAGGCTTGCTGCCCTTTGGCTACTGACTGTACTTGGTTTTATTTTATTATTTTTTTTTTGTGCGATTTGTTTTGCTATGGCGCATAGTTGTTATTGCTGGATGTTAACTGCTGTCCGGCAGAAACAATTTTTCCGTCTATTTTGGGTTTTTTTTTTCTTTTTTTGTTTTGCCTTTCGTCCAGCTTTTACTCTTCTTTTCTATTACTTATCCATCCCTTCATGAGTTTCAGTTTAGTTGAAAAAGTTTATTATGCCACTCACATGAAATAAGAACTTCCTAATTTCTGGGGCGGAAGTAAGTACTCATAAAAATTTGCTCATAAAAACATTATTACTGCTGTTGCTCCCACATTCTCATCGAACAACAGTTGCTTACATAGCTAATCAAATATTTCCTTACACATATACATACGTAGCCGCATGTATTGTGCCCGGCAGGGAAATCTAGTAGAAACGAGCAGGTGCGATTCACTAGAAGCAGAAGAGTTAGAATGATTGAGATCCTCCATGAGAGGAATTATTGTCAATGATACATGCCGAGTTTCTTTCCCTTTAGCTTGGAACTAGTTTTGAGTGCGAAAGTTGAAATCTAATATGCCTTGCATACCTTTACAGGCATTTTCACATGAGTGTTAAATTTGACAACCTAAATTGCAGCAGCAGTGGGGATTCCACAGAGAAAGAGACTTTCTTTGTGGGAGGTCCGGCTGGGGCGGCTAGGCGCTTGAGGTTCCTTTGTGTACCTTTTGGTTATCGCCTGAGAGAGTTGTGCAGCCTAGATCCCGTTTCTCTCCTGCACTGGATGGCTGTAGATGGTTTTTCTTCCTTTAAGTTTCGTAATTTTTCGCAGGAGGTGGTCTACATTGTGGTATCAAAGCGGTACTCTGATGCTACTTGTAGTCCACCCGTGGCACTCTTACCAACTAATCTACAAACTGAAATTTTAAATATTATATTATATCTATGATAACTGAAACTATAATTCAATAATCTAAACTATATCAATAATCTGTAAAATAAAGCACTGTTCTTCGCTTAATTTTAAGACTGGACAAACACATTTCTTTTGAGCTATATTATTTTTGCTTAACCCTTCACTTCTTGATATCACCCAAGAGTAACCAGAGCATAAACAAAAAAAATGTATATTTAATGCTGGATTACCAAAGCCGTTGGCTATATCTTCTTTGTTGCCTTGACTACCGTCTATTTTTCAATTGAAAAATAGGAACGAGACTGATTTAATAAAACACTAACGGCTAATTATTGTTCAATTTTTATTTTATCTCCTTCAAAGTAATCACCATTGGAGGCGATACACATATGCCAACGTTTTTTCCAATCATCATAGCATTTCTGGAAGGCCGATTTCGGTATGGATTTCAGTTCCTTCTTCGAATTCTCTTTTATGACTTCAATTGTCTCAAAATGTTTTCCACGGAGCGGCAACTTGAGCTTGGGAAACAGGAAAAAGTCACATGGAGCCATATCAGGCGAATACGGTGCTTGCGGAACGATATTAACATTATTTTTGTTCAAATAATCGCGAACAAGACGTGATGTGTGAGCTGGTGCATTATCGTGATGCAAGAACCATCACTTGTTGTCCCACAATTCCTTCCTTTTAAGACGAATGTTCTCGCGCAAACGCTTTAAAACGTCTAAATAATATTCAGCGTTAACCGATCGGCCTTGCGGAAGGAACTCCGAGTGCACCACACCTTCGTAATCGAAAAAACAGTCAGCATAACCTTAATTTTTGAGCGACTTTGGCGTGGTTTTTTGGGTTGATGTAAGGTATTTGTATCAGTCGCTGAGGCCGAATGTGTTGCTGCGTGACTGCCATTTAGAATTGCAAAATTTTTTTTCGACCCAGCTTGGCTTAAGAATTCGAATTAAAATTAAATTTAAATTAGGAGGCAACCACTTTAAGAGGCTTGTTTTAAATTTTTTAGTGATTTTTGTTTCTATTTTGTTTGGAAGGAACAAAAAAATTGAAATTGATCGAATCATTGCGAGTATTTTAGTAATATTTTCAGCTACATATGTAACATGGTTTTCATGCCGGTGCACTCGTACTTTAAGGTATAATAAATTTACTCACTTGAGGTTGTTTGTCATAGCATAAAGAAATCGAGAAAGACTTCTATATTAGATTACTTTGAGGTTTGCACTTTGACCGCATGGTCTTTTGTGTCCTCTACTCATCACAGTACCACACCCAGGAGCAGTTCCCTTATTAAACTTAAGATAGAGCTACGTTGAGGTTGAGCTTAGACTTATCTATACCAAATGCGCAGACTGATGTGTCCTTGAGCAAAAATTTATCTTTGAAACACAAATGCTTCAAATTATCAATAAAAGTCAAAGGCTTCAATATGAAAAATCTATGAAACTATTACACTTTCTCTAAGGTAGCTTGGTATTGAAAATGGGCAATAATTACGCCTACCTGAAATATAAAGATAATTTTCGAAAAAAAATTAAACGTGATGTTTCAGCTATAAGCAAAATTATAATATTTTTTTTGCAAATGATGAACGCGAAACGTAAAAAACCGATTTCCGTTCAATTTGCAGCTCACAACTTTCACCTGAATTAGGTCTTGGTCTAAGCTATTTAGCAAAGCGTAATTCGGTATGGCGGCCGCCGTAGCCGAATGGGCTGGTGCGTGATTACCATTCGGAATTCACAGAGAGAACGTGCAATCTCGGTGCAACACCAAAATTAAGAAAAACATTTTTCTGATAGCGGTCGCTCCTCGGCAGGCAATGGCAAACCTGCGAGTGTATCTCTACCATGAAAAGCTCCTCATAAAATATCTACCATTCGGAGTCGGCTTGAAACTGTAGGTCCCCCCATTTGCGGAACAACATCAAGACGCACACCATAAATAGGAGGAGGAGCTCGGCCAAATCCCAAAAAGGGTGTACGCGCCAATTATATATATAATTCTGCTCTCAGCAAATTTGCCAGAGTCTCTTTTGTGGCTAGGTCCCAGAGATTTCGCCACTCATTCAACGCCTACCCTTTCTTTCCTCCTTACACTCTTCCGTCGTTAGTCGCCTGTTTAGGCTATTGACTTTGTCATAGACTCTACCCAGTTCAGAGGCCATTATATCTAGTGGCATGATACCCAATGTGACACACCGCTTCATACGTCACTGTCCTGAAGGCACAGGCAACTCTAAGGGCACTTAGTCTAAAAACCATTTCCGCCTTCTTCGCGTATGTTTTTTGCATCAGGGCTTTTCTCCATATGGGTGCTGCATATATGAGTGTAGACTGGGTAACTTTAGCCAGGAGCGCTCTTCTGAGTAGGACCACCGATGTTGACCATAGTGCTTGACAGTGCGCCGTCACCATGGCTGACTTTTCGCATGCTTTTTTAATGTGCTCCTTGAAGCTTAGTCCAGCATCGATCATAACACCCAAATATCTTGGTGCCGCTTGTGTTGTAACGTTAAACCCATCAATGTTTAGTGTGGTCGTTTCTAACTTTTTTGTGCTCGTAATGAGAACTGCTTCTGTTTTTTGTCCTGCTGGCTGAAGTTTAACCACCGTTAGCACTTTTTTGACCTTTGTTGTTGCCTCGCTGCAGATGCTCTGAATCTGCGAAATTGTTTTGGTCACTATGGTCAATGCAATGTCATCTGCGTAACCTATTATTTGCACTTCTTTCGGCATTGAGAGTTGCAGTACCCTATCATATAGGACATTCCATAGGATCAGGCCCAGTACATGACCTTCATCTGTGTCGTATAGAAGTAATATTTCCGACAGGTAACTGCTTATAACCCGTAGCAGATATGTTGGCGTTTTTTTCTCTTCCAGAGCTTTCACTACTTCCGTCATGAATTACGAAGTGCTTCGCTGTCAAAGAAATTAAAAAGTAGAGAGAGAGAGGTACTTGTTCACGGATGGATCGAAGTTGAAAGGAAGGGTTGGCGGTGGAGTTTTTTCAGACTCAAATTCAGGTTACCGGACCACTGCAGTATGTTCCAGGCAGAGGTAGCCGCAATCAAGGGGGCAGCTGATTGGCTGCTCACATGCGTACTAACAGTCAAGAAAGTAAATATTTATTCCGACAGTCAAGCGGCAATAAGGCTCCTCGGGTCAGTGACGGTGCATTCGAAACTGGTCACTGAATGCTTGACCTCACTCTCGACTGCGACCGAATTCTTTGACATAAGCCTCATCTGGATTCTCGGTCACAGTGACATTGCGGGAAACTGTGAGGCGGATGAGCTGGCCAGATAAGGGACATGTGAGGTAATTTCCCCGCGAAGGGAGAGAATTGGGATACCCCTGATTACCTGCGGTGTGCTCCTGGAAAGATGGGCATCGCGCCAACTAAGTGAGCGTTGGGCAAGTACACAAACTTGTAAGGTCGCGAAATCCTCCTGGCAACGTGTGGATCTGGGGCGCTCAGGCGAGCTTCTGAGGTTGACAAAATGTCAGCTCTTGAATCTCGTGGGTTTTCTCACAAGTCACTATGCGCGAGAAATGCATGCTGTGAGACTTGGAATCACCTCAAGTCCTTTTTGCGCTGCATGTATGGAGGATGAAGTGGAATCATCTCACCACCTTTTCCTTAGCTGCCCTGCTCTGGCGGGGCTAAGATCCAGACATCTTGGCTCTTACTTCTTTGCTACGCCTGCTGATATAGCTGGCGCTGACATTAAAAATCTGATCAATTTGATCAGCAGCGCAAACGCAGCACAGTCATCGTTCGTAATCCACACACTCTAAACCCACTCTCCTAACCAGCCCAGCACCACCTCTCCCCGCTTTCTCCCTGTAACCGATCGGTCTATCTCTTTCACCTCACCTCCTTCATTATGGTATCACAAAGGACGAATCCATTTTTCTTCGTCCAAGTGTGCTAATTCCTTGCGCAACCATACCAACCTAACCTAACTGAGAGGCTGCCATTTATTTGACTACTTCCAGATTTCTCTTCAGGCCCTTATTTGCACTTTTAGCTATGCTTCTGGGTGTGAGTGCGCTCATGTGTGGTGTGTTGTGTTTTGGTGTACTCTGTTGTTGTTGGCAAGTGTGTGAAAAGTATCATATTCGTTGTAATGTTTATGTTGTTAGTCGAGTTATGGATTAATATAGATGGCCTTAAATTTATTTTATTACTCTTATGCTCCCTCGATTCCTGAGGCAATAGTCCAAATTATGTGAAGGTAAATATGTAAGTGCTTTTACTGATGCGTTTATAGATATGTGAGAAAGATTTCATTTCACTTCTTTTTTATGTAATATTTTTAAGGTGTCTCATTAAAATACTAATATTTTTATACCTAAATTTTTAGAGACGGCATACGAAAATACTTGTAGAAGAGTGAGCGAGAGAGTTGAGGATGAAGCTTCATCGCATGTGGTCCAATGCATTCTAACGCTTTACTTCCTGCATAATTTTTCTAATTCTATTTCTACTATTTCTATTTAACTATTTTTATATATATTTTTCTAATTTTATTTCCAAAATATTTTTTTAAGGATGTTTTATACTGAAAAGTTGAAAGAAATATGAAAGTGTCAAAAGGACCAAAAATATCTCACTTCAAAAATTGTATAACATACTATAGTTTTCGCATTGAATAAATCTCAAAATTCTTAAATTTTCTTAAAAAGCGTTTCCATTTATCTATACTCCAGCTGAAAAATAAATCCATTTAGTAGAATTAACGAGAATATCCAAAATACTTGTTTACTTCACATGGAAACGCGGAGAAAACTTCTCAGGGCAGAACTGTACTTTGCTGTCAAGAGTAGCATTTTGCCTGTGGCGAAATCCATTCAAAAAGAAGACTTATTCTCTCGTTTAATTCCTCTTACGTATATCTATAGTGAACATCCAACCTCATAGTAACCGAACGGTGTTCATGCACGTGATTACGTTTTTTGTTAATTTGCCTCTTATAACTTGACTGGAAAATATTTTTTTCCCGATAAGCCAGACTTCGGTTTTCCACTCAACAGCTTTTCAACAGAAGGCAAAAATAAAAGCCAAGCTTATTGCTTTACCACAAAAAGAATTTAAATAAGTCATGCATTTAAATTGCGAATTCGTCGTCGATGTAGCTGCAGTAAAAGGAAAATGAACGCAAATACACACACACGCACAGACACAAGCCCGCAAATAATATAACATATTTATTAAATTTCAGAGCACAAGCGGAAAATAAATATTTCCGAAATACAGGAAGACAAGCTAAAATGAGCAAATGCAAAGAATAAGAAAAAGTAATTCCACAGTTCGTATGTTGATAAAAATTTATTGAAAAATGTACCACATTAATAAATCTGTCTACCAATTCACTGCACTTGAACGCCTGAAAGCAGTAAATAGAACATGACAAATTGCCTTAAAAGCACTACTCATCTATACAAAATGAGCTACATGCATTTATCAATAATGCATATTTTTGTTATATGTACAAATTCAATGCAACAAACATAGATATGCACCTATACATACATACAAGTGCACCGACATGCAGTTATAGCGACGTGTCGAGTAATTTTCCGCTTGTGCAATATAAATATGCTCTTCAGCTCCTTGTTGCCTGAGTGCAAGTTACGCTTGCACTTACACTTACGTGCCCATCAAATATAGCAAAATCATGCACATGACACAGTTCCCTTTCACTCTACCGCTACATAAATCCAATGTATGCACACATGTGTGCATGTGTTGGCACACATTCTTCAGTTGGTATGACAATATTTGTTGAGTGCAAGCTTTGAAGTAATACAGCCAATCGAAAGGAAGTGCCTGAAGACAGCAATGTCACATCGATCATTTTGGCTGGTGTAGTGCATGATATCGTTATTGCGTGTAGATCGAAGCAAAGCGGCCGTTGAGTGTTGTTAAGTATGAACGAAGTATTTATGTGTTTAGTTAAGTGATGAGTACGCATCGCTTGGCAGCTAGGCAGTGTGGGCGCACTAAAGGACGTATGGGTGATGTGCACTTTTCATATGCAGGCGGCAGTGATTGAATATGTGAGATGTTTTGCTGGATTTTTTCATAATTATGCATAAAATGTAGACTGCTTCAAAACTTGATGGTATTGCGCATTTTTTGCATGTACTTAATATGCAAATGCAAAGACTGTGGTCGCCGAGTGAACTCAAAACTTAAGAGGAGAAATTTAAGTACAACTTTCTGTGAATATGAAAGTTATCAGACATTTTATGTACGCATGCAAAAAAGCATGTAAACAGGCATCTAACCAACTTCAAGTAAATCATTTAAAACTCATTTATATTTAATCTCATTTTTATTATTATAATTTGTTTTTGTTTTATTTCCTGAATTTCACCCGCATAAGTTTATATTGCATTTCAGTTCGTAAATTTTATGTCTTAATTGCTATTTTGCGCAAATTTGTTTAACAGTCCAATTATGAAGACTTACATTCAAATTTATCACTGCTTACTCGCTTTTAAGAGAAATATGATGAAATTTATGTTCATGTTATTAGCTTTCTACAGCCATAAATTCAAACAACAAAACACAAATGATGAGCAAAATTAAAAACAGCTGAGGCTGGCTTTCGAATATGAAGAAAGTTTTAACATTTACACTTCCCTTTTAATAGCGTAGCAGCTGTTAACATAACTTTGTACTTCCCAGATGGCATAGGGAAATAAATCACTGCTCTTAGAAATCGAACAAACTCATTCACTGCCAAAAATTTCGAATGCGTAGGAGCACATTATGTACGAACTGCAAACGTTACTATTATGGGGAGAAAACCAACAGTCCTGTTAAATATTTTAAGCAAAATTTTCTTTGTTGTTATCAACAGAGAAACTGTAAGCAGAATAATGTTTCAGACAAAATGTTAACTCAAAACTGCTGTTTCCAAAAGGAAAATTTCAAAGGAGAACTTATATGTTAGTGATAACATTTTTAGTGCCGAAAAATGTTGAGTTCTAGCAGTAATTCTAAGATGCGCAGACATTTTCAAATATGCGGCTCCCCTTGTTTTCACTGCGAAATCACCGCTATTAGTGAATACCGCCAATAGCATTTGCAGAGAAATTTTATTTAACAGTACGAATATTTATAGCCTCTCTACCGTTAGCAGTTTCAATTACAGTGTGCTAGCAGTCATTTGAAGGGGCGGTGTTATTATCACATCTGCTGCTTCTCTTCTCACTCAGGGAGCAAACAGCGCTGCTGGCGATAACATGTCAGTGCCGAAATGCCGACAATAGCATTTGCGGAGAACATTTGCTAACGTGCAACTAACTATTAACAGCTTCCCTGCCATTAGCAGTGCCTTTTTCTGTTTTTAGTTCAATTTTATTAAGTAGAACAGCACTACATTTTATATTTAAGTACCGCACAATTCAGGGAATATGGTATAATATCTTTAATTTTACAATATATTTATTTTTATTATCACAAATTTTCGTTTGTTCTTTAAAAAGAATTTCAGAGGAAAACACTATTTTAAGAGAAACCTCTACTATAAATCAGGCTGTTAGCAGTTATTACAAAGAAAGTTATAGGCTGTCTCATACCCTCACTTAAGAGGCAAACAGTGCTGTTAGCGATAGCATCATATAAATATATGCCCAAATGCAGTACCAGAGAAAAACAATAATTATTTTTATGTTAAAATTATCGAGTGGGAGATTTGCTAGTTTTCGCTGAATAAATTTTTACTTGCAACAGTTTGTTGACAAGGAAAAGGGGAGGTAAGTGCACAGGCAATCAACAAATAAAATGCAGAATTTTGGAAATTCTGTGGTGAAAAGTTTTAAACATTAAAAAAAAAATTAAAAAGTTTCAAATCAATGTAAGTTAAAATTAGTACAGGGTGGGCCAAATAAGACCTACTAATGTTAAGCACAAATAACTTTTTTTATTTTTTGACATATTTATTTTTCTCTTTTTGTAGGTTATAATTGAATTGTTGGAAATGTTTTTATGGAACCCTACAGTCCAACACAACGCGTTAAAATTATCGAGTTTTTTTATTCTTACACAATTAGCCACACAAATTGATTTTTTAAATAATGTTTTGATGCCGGATGATGCGGATTTCCATTTAAATGATTATGTCAACAAACAAAACTGTAGATTGTGGGGCTCTGAAAATCCAAGGGCAACGCACAAACATTAGGTGCACCCATCTAAATGTACTGTTTGGTGCGGTGTTATGGCAACTAGAGTTATCGCTCCATATTTCTTCGAAAATGAGGATGAAACGCCGGAGTCGATTTCTGGAGCTTCTTACGGAACATTGATTGAAAACTTTTTGCCGCCAATGGCGGAGCAGTATCCTAATTTGTGGTTTCAACAAGATGGAGCAACTGCACATACTGCTAGGCAGTAGTCTTTAGTCATTAGTAGGTCTTATTTGGCCCACCCTGTATAAAAAACTATGTAAATCGAAATCTTTTAAGGTAATTTCCATTTTATTTCACTTTTTTCAACTGCGTGTCCTGACAACTTGTAAGTGTTTTAGACATTTTGTCTCCTTCTTCTCTATTCGTGTCATCCTCGAGGGACACAGAGCATCCACTGCAGCGATAAATGTGGATTGCAAAGTTTTCAATTGTAGAAACAATTCTATTTCCAATTTAGCATGAATTTTGCACATCCAAATCCGATGCAGTTGGATTTCCCAAAAATATATGGTACCACTTGGAGACTGGTTTCAATTAGGGTTAACACTCATGCTTGTTTTTTTTTCTAAAATTTTAATTAGCTCAA
This sequence comes from Anastrepha fraterculus, assembly GCA_037575425.1. NCBI lineage: Eukaryota > Metazoa > Arthropoda > Insecta > Diptera > Tephritidae > Anastrepha > Anastrepha fraterculus. The sequence goes on from JAYXIM010007937.1 coordinate 151,331, forward strand.
GAAAGGGTGAGTACTTCGATAATTTATTAGCTTGGTAACTTCACCTATAAGATAACCAGATAATCTCTAACCGCCGATACCAGATAATCTTAGAGGCGCCCTTTAACCTGAGGAACAGACGCATTTGCAGTCGCTCGGTCCAAGATAGTCACTGAAAATACTCGGGATACTTTTTAATCATATGCTATATGATGAAGTAGCTCCCCCGAAGCTCCCTCTGTCGTAAGCCCTGACGCGTACCTTCCCTGTGACCCTCTTATGCGGTTTGCTTACCTCATCTTTAGTATGGTTGAGAGTACGAATTGAACAATTATATTGCTGATAGCAGCTACTTCAGTTTTTCTAAAGCTCTCTTAACACTCCCTTAGATATTTTTTAATGTTGTAAATTTCTCAAACATTTGGTTTCTAATTTAAATTCTAATTTTATATTTAACTAACTCGAAAATGCCAGACTGACACCTCCACCATTTCACCTACCCACTTGGTAAACTAATATTTTGAGCTCGAAAATTAAGTGCAGGCTACGCACTGTAAGATTACAGTTATGTTAGAAACGCAGAATTTTTTTCGAATATACTGCTACTCATACTTCAAGAGGAGAACTCAGCTGTTAGTGATAACATTTTTTGGGGCAAATCAGGAGGAAAACACTGCTGCTAGTGATAACATTTTCCGTACTGCTACAACCTCACAACATAAAATTGACCTTCCACAATACACATAACAATAACTCTTAAATGTGTTTGTGTTGCTTTACACTCTGTTAGCAATTACTCTAACTGACATATATTTAAATTTTCGAATTTGCTACCTCTCCTGCTGCTGCCCATACTTTCTCTCTCTATTTAGTAGCTCCTGTAAATTCTCAGAGTTCTCTCATTTCGAATAACCAATCCAAAGGTTATTCGTTTTTTCGTGAGCCCAAAATGCATTTGTGGAATGTATTCGGCATTTAATACTCTCACTCACACAACAGCTGCCGATAGTCGCGCACTCGGCAAAGTTCGAATATAGGACAACATCAACCAAGCCCGAATTGTTTATACAAAGCAAACAAGATATCTACTCGTTTCAGGAAATTGCCAAAAAATAAACAGACGACAACGAATGCTGTTCGTTGATTTATAAGCCAAACATGCGTCTAATAACATTATTTTTATTTATTACTTATGCACGTATTTATGCGCATAATAAAATTAAATGTATTAACATAAACATACTTTCAAATGTGTATACATATAAATTTAAATGCATATATGTGTGTATGTATGCATGTATGTATGTAGGTATTTAGATATAAAAAAATATTTAGTTGGACGAAACTCCTTTTTTTAAATGGTTAGTTTTTATCATGCAATGACCTTGAGCTCAATTAAAAATTTCGCACTAACATACACACATACATGCACATATATTCCCTATTTTGCTTATTTGTCAAAGGATAAGATAACAGCAAACATATTTTGAAATCGAGGCAATAAATATTTGTGTTAAGTGCTGCCACTTGTAAAATGCTCTGAACAAATACGCTTAAATTTGTCTCTGTAGTAAAATAAATATCCACTCTTCAATGTGTGAAATGTTTCCAATACACACATAAACGAGTAGATGCAGTGATAAAATCATACCAAGCCATAATCTTCTACAACTGTACACAAGAGAATTGCGAATAAAAAATGGTTTTATTAAAATCAATACAAAATGCGTTGAAACGAGCAATCGGAAAAGGAAGAAGGAACGAAAAAATTGACATTGCGTGTTGCATGAAAGTATTTTGGGGCGCAATGCTTGCTTTATTGACTATCATATGCATACTCGTACAAGTGAGTCCATGTATGATATACATACTAACAAACAAAATGTATGTGATCAAGGGCACGAATATTAGATAAGTTATTAATTTTATTGTTATAAAAATTTTGTTTGTGGAAATGCAGAATCCGTTATAGAAATTAAAGTGAAGCACAATAAAAAAACAGTTAAAATAATTTATTGCTTTACTTTATTCCGTTCTTCTACGGAAATAATTTGCGAACAGCTTCGCATCAATGCTTTTATTCCTAGGACTTATGTATGTTCGTACAAGCACAAAGAAAATATGTGGTTTTATTAAAAAATATTATTTACAAAAAATTCAAAAATTATCTTCCTTGGAAAGAACCACATAGAATTTTTGTATAGTTCGATCCCCAATTCATTCTTCCTCTTCTTCTTGATTGGCGCGATAATCGCTTAAGCGATTTTGGCTGAGTTTAACAAAGTGTGCCAGTCAATTCTTTCTCGTACTAACCGCCGCCAGTTAGACACACCAAGTGAAGTCAAGTCCTTCTCCACCTGATCTTTCCAACGTAGAGGAAGCCTTCCTTTTCCTTTGCTACCATCAGCTGGTACCGCTTCGAATACTTTCAGAGCCGGAGCGTTTGTTTGCATTTGAACGACATGACCCAGCCAACGAAGCCGCTGGATCTTTATTCGCTGCGCTATGTCTATGCCGTCGTAGAACTCATGCAGCTCATCGTTCCATCGCCTGCGATATTCACCGTTGCCAACGTGTAAAGGTCCAAAAATCTTCAGCATAATCTCTCTCTCAAACACTCCAAGTGACGCCTCATCGGATATTGTCATGAGTGCACTTTACTACTCAATTGCCTACTTAGTCCAAAGTATCACTTATTGGCATGCGAAATTCAACGTTGGATTCCAGGGCTGACATAATGATGTCGGTGTTAATGCTGCTTCCTAAGTATACGAAGTCTTTTACAATCTTGAAATCATAGCTGTTAACAGTGACGTGGGTGCCGATACGCGAGTACGAAGACTGTTTGCTTGATGACAGGAGGTACTTCGTTTTGTCCTCGTTCACCACCAGGCTCATTCGCGTTGAATCTTTATCCAGTGGGGAAAAACAGAACTAACAGCACAGTTGTTAAGGCCGATGATGTCAATATCATCGCCATACGCCAGAAATTTTACGCTCTTATATAAACTTGTGCCTGAGCGATTAAGTCCTGCGGCTCGCATGATTTTTTTTAGCATCAGTTTAAGGAAGGCACACGACAGCGAGTAACCATTAATATCAAACGATTCAGAGATATTCTCCCCAGTTCTTTTAGCACTACTGGTATTGAAAAATGTCATCTTGCATAGTTGCATTGTTTTTGTGGGGATACCAAATTCAAGCATCCCGGTATATAGGCAAGTACTGTACGAGCTCTCGAATGCAGCTTTCAAATTAACAAAAATGTGGTGTATCGCTTCTTGGCGTATTGTTAGTTAAAAAAAAAATGTTGAAAAATATATAATTCATTTTTGCCGATTTTTAAGTAGTGACTTGTACCCTTCAAACCACGCTTAAATGCTTGTGATGACTTAATAAATGACAAAATGTGTTAAAAAGAATGTGAGCTCGAAAAAAGAAATATGATTTAGGCCTGGTACTACCCGCTTTCAATTTTATTTTATTTTAATATTTTATTTTTGTATGTGAATACTATTTCATATTTGGCCTTAGATTAGCGGAGATGGTTGCCCCCAAGAATACGTGGGCGCACTCGGACGAGAGTTTTGAATTTGTCCATTTCATTTGTCTAGATTTGCTTGTAGATAGATAAACGAAAATATTTCGAGTCCATCCTCGTCAGATAATTTACGGTTTGAATATAACAGACATAAATTTAGTAATATTTTTATATTTTTCTTTAGCTTTTTTTAAACTAGTCTTCCATAGACAATCCAAGCGAGGTAATCATAAAATATCAATTCGATCGGTTGACTAGTTTGCTTCAAAAAGATGATTTATGTTCAGAACTGAATGGCCTCACTGGGGTTGAAAAAAATCCTATGTTTCGTTAACTATTTATTGCCCAATTGATTTACCAAAAATGCTTATATCTGAATACAAACAAAGGGAAATAGTTCGCAGAGCTTACGCATGTTTGAAAATTACCTTCCTACTATCCATAATGCAAGCGGTTATTACTCTTTGGCGCCCATTTTTTAATATTACGCTTTCTCTAGCAAACGTAGCATACGAACTGAGTTTCTTTGGGTTATAGCAATTTTCACTTTCACCACATTTTTAGGGAAAAAATATTTTGATGCATTTTATGTAAATTCACAAAATTTCGTATAATTTTACTACAATAAACCCCATTTAACTGGGGTAATGAAGCTATGAAGCAATGAAAAAAAAGTTTTATCCCTCCTCTATTTTTAAGTTCATTTAACTCGACTTGATATAAATAAAGGAAAAAATATTGCCTTTTTACACTTCCTCTATTTTTAAATATTTTTTCTAGCGAAAAAATTTAATTTCAAAAAATTCGTCAAACTCCTGCTTATTTGACTAAAACAAATGACGTGTGGAGAAAGTATTTAATGCATGAATTGAATGCTATTACTTTTACTTCTGATTAACGTACCGTAATTAATTAAGCGTATATCTGCATATACAAAATATATTTTTTATGCTAAAGGAAAAATGTTACCTTATCTTAATAATCAATTCAGCATTGATATGAATAGAGCTCAGATGAAAAGAATTAAATTTTCGAGAAAAAATTCACCATTAAAACTTTTTGTTGTTTACAGATTACAGTATATAAGAAAAAATAGTGGCAGTTGGGTACGGTCATTTTTTGTTGAGTTGGTTGCATTATGAAATGTCAAAGGACAAAATGTATATTTGTTCATTAAAAATATATTACAAACGGAACAAACTGCATACTACTGCGAGCTGTTTCCATTTACTATAAGAGTTTCCACATCTAATTCGGGCACGTAAAGTTAAATTCGTTATTCGGTAACTCGGTAAACTTTTCAAAATGTGAACTTGGCTTTGCTCATCTTTCTGGTTAAAAATAAATCAACTTTGTAAATGATTTACAGAAGTATTGCACTTACAGAAGTAATAACTGTCTCTGGTTGGTGTTTAAGTATTGAAAGCAAAAGGCTTGCCATGGGAACACAAATTTTGAAGCGCTCCAGCAGTTCGTTTTTACTACTTTAATACTTTCTTTTACCTGGGGCATGAAAAACCAAATGATAGAAAAGTTTCTTTCTAGTAGCGGTTGCTCCTCGGCAGGTAATGGCGAACCTCCGAGTGCATTTCTGCCATGAAAAAGTTCCTCATAAAAAATTATCTGCCGTTCGGCATACAAATGAAGGACCTTCCTTTTGTGAAAAACATCAAGACGCACACCGCAAATAAGAGCAAGAGCAGCTCGATAAAACACCCAAAAAGGGTTTAGGCAGGTCACTCATGATAATTTTTTTTTATGTAATAAAAAGTTGTTTAAAACTAAAATAAATTTTAAATTTTTTCCGCCTACACCTCCTGCACGGCATTTGTTTTAAATTTATGCTTTCAAATCTAACTGTTAAAAAATATTTGATTTCAACAATTTTAACAAATTTTATTTCCCTATAATTTTTAGTTTTTTAATTCTATTATTTTCTAAAAAAAAAAATAAAATCAAAAAAATAGTTTAAAGAAATTTCACAAATTTCTTTTCACTTTAATTTTTTGTTAATTAATTAATTTATTTTTTTTCGACAAATTATCAAGCAATTTATAGGGAAATTAAAAGTTATTAATAAAATTAAAGAATCTGCAAAGAATTTTTTTTCCGTGTTGACAAAACGACTTTTTCATATGTTTTCCCAATTTAAAACAATCTTGGGTGTGCACCCATAACTCGTACGTTTAATAAGATCTGTTATTTGAATTTAAAAAAATGCACAAAAGGTGGCAACACTTTTACAAACTGCATTCAAAATATTTTGATACACGCAAGATATTCTGATTTTACTTAACTTCTTCAAAAAAAAAAGAAAATTAAAATAGGTGGCAACCCTCTCGAATATTTTTTTCCGAAATTAATTTGTTTTTCATACCCTTTCGTCGTTTGACACTAACATTGCTTGATTTGCTTTAACTTGTTACTTTTATTGATTGTAACTTTTAAATAGGTGGCATCGCTCTTCAACATAGCCTATGACCTCACTTAAGTTATACGCTATTTTCTTGCTAAACTCTATTTAAATCCGTCCAGCCGTTTCAACGTGAAAAGATAACAAACATGCTCAACCACTCAATCGCAAACTTTCATTTTTATATATTAATATGTAGAAAAGAACTAATAAGTAATAATAAACATAATAAGCCGTGAACCATTTTACCTCAATATCTACTATGTTCCCGAGCAGATAGTCCAACAGCTCAAGAAGCTCCTCCGATCTCTATTTTTTATTTGCTTCTCGCGCTTACGGATCTGCTTTCCAATTCACTAACATTCTAATATTATATTATTTATGTCTAAAGACGAAGGCATAGGTGAGGTCCTATGCTCCAATGCGAGATAAAACAAACGAAGATGATGACGATGTCGAGAGGCGTATAAGCACTTAAAATTTGTAACAAATCGGCTGATATAATAACGAACCTCGTCAAAATATTCTTCACAACATTAGCAGACCTGCCACCCAGTTTTTACATGTTAATTTTAATTCGATGAATCGGATATATTGCAGGAAAACGATGTGCGGCTGAAGTCAACGAAAACTGACTAAAAACTTAAAGAGCTCCGTTTGAACTGCCTCTGCAGTACACATGGGTAAAGCCTTAACGCCTTATACATATCTTTTTGAGAAAATCAATTTTAGCTTCCCCTTTACAATATTTTACCCTTTTCTCGTTTTTACATAAATTAAATTATCGAAAAATTCAACTAATAAGGACTTACCCGTACGTAGCAAAAATGAATGCCTCAGCATTTTTACGTAATTTTCATTCTACTACCAGTTTGATTCACACCCCTTGGCGTACTTGCATAACTCCTTACAATTTGCAATTCAATCTGTATAAATTAAAGTGTTCACCCAATTTGCAGTTGCAAGAAAATTTTCTTAGTTACATAAATTCTGTTGCCCCAAACAACCTGCTTCAATTCCTGCTCTCGCTGTCTTTCTGGGCCACCTGGCCCAGCGCACCGACACAATGGATTACAAATGTGCCACACAGCAGTTGCATTTCTGTTTTATGCCAGATGAAATTCCTTACGCGTACATAAACACTTTTGCTGCAAGTGTTTGTTTCATATGTGTGTGTGTGTTTGCCATTTGAAGGCTACACTATTCTCTTGTATGTGTGTGCATGTGTGCTTGTGCCGCCTCGTCGTGATTTATGCTATGCATGCGTTCAAACGCGTCCTTGCTACTCTGCGTCTTGTTGCTATCAAAGGCAAAATAAATTATCAGGACACAGCAAACGCGCTCAACGCCGAGCAACTATTCGCCTTGACTTCAACAGAGCGTTTTGGTCAATTTGACCACTCTTAGCCGGTCTCATTGGCAGTGTCGTTCACACTAATTCAGGCATCCCGAACAAAATGAAATCAGTCGCCTCGACTTGCATGGTTGCATGGTGCAGCGCAGCCGTAAGGCAGTAAGCCGTGCGAGAAGTGCTAGCTTTGTGGCCATTACTGCCACATCTTCAGAGATAAAAAAGGGGAAGACACACATGAAAAATTGCAGCAAAATCAGTGGCAATAGTAAAAAAACAAAACAGGAAACACTTGCCACAGACCCGTTAGAAAAAAATTAAATTCAGTGCAATTCAGAGGCAAGTACTTAAGTGAGAAGTCGGCGAAAGGCGATGGGGGTAAATGAATAAGTGTTAGCTGTTGTTGGATCACAGTGGCTGTAAAGTTTTTAATTGCAGCGCAGATTATATGTGGTTTGAAGTGTGAATAGCTGCTGGCATCTGGGACGTGTGATGAGAGCAAAGAAGCTAGAATTACTGGCAGTTGAAGAGGAGAAAGCAGAAGAGTAATGTGCTAAGAATAATGAATAATTAGTTAGAAGATGGATCTCATTGTGGCACTAGCGTCCAGCTCCTCTTTTAAAGTGTCCTACAGTGCGGATTAGTAAGATTCAAGCACGTAATGCAGTTTAGTGCAAAAAGAAGAAGAAGAGTAAGTAGAAGCCAATTAAAGTAACTTTTTGAGTGTGGCAAATTATTGTTAAGGCGTGCTGGTGTTAGCTGGTGTCAAAGCTTGATAAAAATGAGACTTCCATCTACAGTTTATTTCACGGTATGTTCGGGATTTTTCCTTGCCAATTTGGATACAAATTTTCCGCCTCGGAAAGCCCCCGACTAAGTGGCATAATTTTGATAGCGCGTTGATATGGATGTGGCGCAGGTGGTACATCGAATACTGGCATGCTAAAGTATTTAGCCACTTCGATGTTTGGTTGACTTTCAATCTTATTTGCATACAATTTTTTTGTGGCATCTGCTCAGCGTCAAATATGATCAAGCAATGTGGAATACATTTAAGAAAAATTATTGTTATTCCAAATGCAACTTAAAAATTTTAAATTAGATTATTTGAAATTTAAGAAGCTGATTTAAAAATGAATCAAATCACGGCTTTTGGAATTTCAAAACTGAACAGAATAGTATCGGAAAAGATCAAGAAGCGTAGTCTCTCTGACGCCGATGAATAAATTCAGTACTGTGGGCATATCTAACAAGGCATTAGCTTCTTAATGGTAGGATATACAGAAAAAGTAGACATACTTTTCTGAAAATATTGCCAGACCGTCAATGATTATGATGAGGTGATTTTTCTTCTTCTCTGTAGTTGGCTCAGAATATGTGAAAAAAGACAAAGGAAACTTTAGCTGTTCTAAATCAAGTGTCCTTACTTTATGCATTTCCAATGCATTTCGTCAATATTTTCTTTTTTGACCCAAACTTTTATGAACCCAAGGAATATATAAACATTTGCGTCTCCTGACACGGGTACTGACGAAGATGTAGGAAAAAGGATGGAAAAGTTAGACACAAAGCTAAGGTAGAAACCAGAAGGTATTACTTAAATCAAAACAGGCACAAATATAATGCTGGGCGCCTTCAGTTTGATAGCGGCTTCTGGCATTAAATGGTAAACCCAGCTTTTCTGCGTGAGCTCGAATCATCTAATGACCGTTTAGCACAGCTACAAGTGTGGTAATTGAATGGCGCGGCGTCTCCAGAACTATCTGCGACCAGTGTCTATTGTACTGGCGATATAGGTTTTCGGAAATAGCGCACGAGGAAATGCAGTTTTATTTGATCTATGTTTTCTTGAGAAATAGGTGGTGCAATTCAGCTTTCAGGGGATTCCCGATGACTGGGTGTGAGACCTCTGGAACCAATTTTAAATTTTTATAGTAAACTGGTAATCGTCTAACATATGAAAGCTATCATTAAATTGAATTTAAAGTTTATCATATTTGGATCTTATATAGAATTTTGTAGTACATTTTAACTCAATATCTCCCTGCGTTATGAGTATTTATATGCACTTTCCCATAAAAGAGATAAAAAGGGCCGGTCTAGTGAGGAATAAGAGGATTAAAATGTTCCACAAAAGTATTTTCCATAAAATTGTATTACATTATAAGTCTCTCAATACATCAAAGCTCAAAAGGCAGCTTAAGCACCGGAAAAAGGCACCTTAAGCACTAAAAAAATGTTCTTCGATTTCTTTTACATAGAACTTCTGAACACTTCATTTTTTTCTTCCTTGTTTCTCTCCTCTTGAGAGTATAGAACCTCTACATGACTTTTCCAGCTAACCCGGTTCCGAGTAGTTACTCTTACAGTGTCCCACATTATTTTGGCAGCTGCAAGTTCGCAGAGTGTTGTTCATATGCAAGTGTCTTTTGGGGACCGCGACTTCTATTTCCTTGCTTCCTTTTTGCTATGCATTTTCTTCTTTTAATTTGCGTAATTACGGGCTCTTCTTTGGTTAAGTTCCAAAGTTCTGCATTTCTTATTATATTTGGCTAGCATAATATTCTATTATTCTATAATGTTTAGCTTTATAGTATTCTGCATATTTTTTTTGTTTTTTTTTGGCGGTGAGGTTGGGTTAAAAATGCCTTCGCACAATATACATAGTAACCGTCGCTACTACGTGTGTGGTGATTCCACTAAAAATATCCCTCCTCTTCTCTTGGATTTTTCCCTCCACCGCGGGACTGCTTCAGCATTGCTTCGAGGTTGAGGGTCAAGACGGCGTCCGAAGAAGGACACTTACTTACTCACCCTGCGTCTAGGGTCGCCTGTTTTGAGAAACCTATGCTCAATGCTCTTCTTTCCATTCCGCGCTTCTTTTTCCGGATAATATCCTTCACAAAATTTGCGACGGCATTTGATTTGCCTTCGTCTATCATCATTTTCTCGATAATTTCTTCAGGTGTAAGTACACCAGTAGCCGTTGCAGACCTGTTTTCTCTATGTTCCACCTCTCGCATTTAAAGAAGGTGTGCTCCGCATCATCATACTCAGTATCTCCATGTATGCAGTTAGATTGGCTCACTTTTCCCATTCACCACAAATACTTGGGAAAGGACCCATGTCCGGACAAAAACTGTGTGAGATAATAGTTAACCTCTCCGTGGTTTCTTTCTACCCACTTTTTTAGATCGGGTATTTGTCTCGCTGTCCATCTACCATACCGTTCAGAGTTCCGTCTTGCCTACCAAAGTGTGAGCGTCTTACAAATTGAGAAACCTTTGATTCCATGCCGCCTCCGTATGATAGATAGTTCATATGAAACGAGTTTTCAAGGCAGAAATGCACTCTGTGGTTTGTTATTACCTGCTGAAGAGAGACCGTTACTAAAAAATATTTTTCGATCTCTTAAAACTTCATGTGGTGGTCACGAAATCCGAACTAATTTATTTAAACTATCAGAATCCGTAACTTATTTCAAAAGTGAAGATTGACTCTCGGTATACTAAAATTCATTATTTTAATGAAATTGAAATGTAAATTTTATATATTTTTCTTGATAACGTCTTATAATTCGATGTAGCCGGCTGCACGCACCAAAAAATGTGTCGTTATCTCGCTCATGTGCCGTTATCTTGCTCATGCGTCGTTTCCTTGCTTGAACTGCAAGCGAGAGCCCGAAACGAACGACAAAGAGGCACAATCGGCCCCCGCGTTCGGCAACGTTCGACATCTGGCTCTGTCCTACTTGAGTGAGCATATATATGTATGTATTTGCGCATATGTAGGTATATAAACTCACATATTTGTATTTGCATATGCCTTCTTCCTGTGTGCATGGTAATGAACCACTTCTCTGTTGAGAATAGGACGATGATAGGAAAAGTAGGAAATGAAAGATAGTGTTCCGAGTGTAATGTGTCTTGAACAAGTCAAATCGATGATGTTGCCTCTCAGTGTTGTTGACTTATTAACGTCTGATGCACAATCGAAATTAAACATATCTTTCATGAATTTGATAAATGTTTCGTCAATTTTCACGTTTGTGTAAATGTAACTTGATCAATTCCATTGCGATTCCATTTACCTCCTTCTCTATATCCATACAAAATATCTATCAAACAAATAAAATAAAATTTTTCTTTTGAAAAATGCAACCATTCCATCACGTTAAACTATCGTCAGTAAACCGACTTCACAGGCAACCTCTTTTTTTAATTTTTTTTTATTTTAAACCCGTCTTGATTCCAAGTTCAGATAAAAAAAATGTTCCGCAAAATGTCAAAAGTTATCACAAAGGTTTAAAAAGCTCAATGAATTTCATCAAAGAAATAAGTGGTGCTAGAAGAATGATTTAACCATTTCATCACAACATCGCTTTTATCAGTGGCCTAAGTGCTCTGCACATTTTTGGTAGCCACTACTGTTTTCTACTAACAAGCATTTGCGCTTATTCCGCATTTCTATTCGGGCTTTCAATTAAATGGACAAAGTTCCTCCTACATTTTTTTTGGTTCGTTCTTTTCAGCTTCTAGGTAAAGTTTGATAAATTTTTCTGATTCAGCTGAATCAGTGGCCACACTTTTCCAGCAAAAAATTTTCATCAGTACGGGAGAAATCTGTGCTATTCAGGTCCCAGTGCTAAGTCCGCTCTTTATAATAAAAATAATTATAAAAAAATTTAACTTGTTTTTTTCTTACGAATAAGCCATAAATGCTCCTGAATTCTCAGAATAAATAATGCCTTGATTTGTTACAAATAATCTGTAACAATTTCCAGGAAAAAAAGTACCCATTCCACTTTTATTTTCCCTAGAAATTTCAGATAATTTAAAAATTTATCTTAGACTTCATACAACGTATGTACAACCATTTGCGCACTTTCCCAGAATTCTGAAAGTAAATTATAGCACTTGTTTCTCTGCTGCCAAACTAACAAGGAAAAACCCACTCAAGTATGTGTAAAATATGCCCTGACAATACATCAAGCGCTCGCCTACCTACGCCCACACCCCTCTTACATACATGCATACATACTATATGTATGGCCATCAATGTGACATAGCTGCCGGCACATTCCCCTAATTATCCACTACTTATGAATTAAAATCTTCATTCCCATCTCTCGTATTTCAACTTAGCCGGAAGCTGTTTCATATTCACATGAGAGCACGGCGCCCCCTTCATAATGGTCAGTTATGGGCGTAACTTACTAAGGAAAAAGTGAAATTTATTTGCTACAACTTCCACTCTTTCCCCTGCTACACTCCTTGAATGTGCTTAGGGTGATACAAATGACAGCAGTCAAAAGTTAAAGACGCAGCTACCGAGCTGATCACAGAGGCGGCAGACAGGCAAATTCATCAACGGTACCGAAGCACGAAATGTTAAATGAATAATGACTTAAATAAGTGGATAAAGGTAAACAGTATGCAGATGTGTGGGGGAGGCTGAGTTAGAAATGGCAGAAAAAGGCAGAAAATGCGATTAAACAAATACAGTGTGGCAGGTTGAGGATAGAGGGTGTCTTACCTAGGACGTTACAGTTGTCACGTGCAAGGAATAAGAGGCCATTAATGTGCTGAGCTTACTTAGTAGAGCAAAGATGAAAAAGAATAAACGACAGTTCAAGTAGAAACGAGCAGATCACAAGAAAGCTGATGCCATAAGAAAATGTACATTTCACGTACACTGAATGTACATATATTTTGTGTTGATGGTATCTATTCATTAATTGTCTTAAAACAACTATTACACTTTGGGTAATTTAAACTCAAATCGCATAAAGTTTAAGTTAATTATCTACAGCGTTGCATATTTGCTGCAATCAGCGCCATCTCTACTCGAAAAACAGCTACAACAATAAATATTCATAGACATGTATGATAGAGGGACTTGAAAAACGGCCGCCTATTTGAAAGCTTATGAGAAGAGTATAAAGAAAAAAACATTTTTAGAACCATTCCAAAAGCCGCCAAAATATTGCAACATTTGTTTGATTATAGAAATCAATCAATATACTGCCGTGACAACTAAATTAGTGCATTCTCTTCTCAAATGTTTTTCATGTCCGAAGTCGTATTCATTAATAAAGAATTGTACTGAGAGTTGTACACCCTAAAACAAAAGTTTCAAAAAATTTCAAAACTCAAAAATTCTGGCCTAAAAAGGGTTCAATTATATAAAGTTTGTTATGAGACGATTTTGCACTGCGATCTTCATGAATTCCGAGCATTTCTCAGAGCCCAACTTTTCCTCAATAAATTTTAAGATTTCTCCTATTTTATTGAGTTTTATGTCCTCCTCTGGTGAAATATGCTTAGACAGGTG
>JAYXIM010007941.1:0-23521 GCA_037575425.1 Anastrepha fraterculus
GTGACTCAAATAATTAAACACAATTTTCTCAAAGACCCCTCTATTCGGAGCACCCTGTATAACTTTCAGTGCAGCTAAAAAAAAATAAATTTCTTCGGGCGCAAAGTGCATTGGGTCAGGTTCAGATGCACAGAATCAGTCAAAGGCAGTAGAAAATTTTCCTTGCTCAGCAGTTGCCAGTTTCTTTCTTTTATTAGTCAAAACCTATGGATTCAGTGACTCAAATCAATAAAAACAATGTCAGTGTAGCGTAATCACCGGTCGTCTTCGTCTAACTCATCTAACGGTAGGCCCAGGAAACTAGCTGTTTCGGCGGGTTGGGTCCAGAGGCAGAGGGGTGTTAGATGAGTGGGTTTAATAGGACATGTGAAAAGGGGGTTAGTGTTGTGCGGGGTGCCTTCACATGCTGCAGTAAAGACAATCTTCTCTATCACTTCAAACTCAGAGCTCTCCGATATATTTTTTTTTTAATTTTATTTCCGACATCAAGTATTTATAGAAAAAGCGCAGTTCCCTTCCGGTGCAGTCTGCAATAGAATTCTCGTGATAAATGCATTTATCAATATTTGAAAAAATGCATACAAGCAATAGAAAAAAAATATTTTTTTGTAATTCAGTTTCCTTTCAATTGCATATCCCTGTGTACAATTGTTGCCAGCACTCTGTAAATAATTTCAAATTCAATTAACGCTGCGCTAAAAGAATAACATTAGACTCTTGGTCAAGTGTATCGTCTATTTGTCCGCCCCTCAAATACATTATACAAATGCATACAAATTTCCCCAGAGCCTGCAAGTTCCTCATGTAATTGTCCTTTCATTTGGTCACATTACTCCAACAGGTGGAATTGAATCGTGCCATATTGAAGAACGTCGGCAAGCGTATGCTCCCAGCGCAAGCACAACAACCACAACAGCAATTGGAATACCTCCTCAACCGCACACCATACCATCAGCCCACATACTCTTACAACACACCACTCCAACTGCAGCAGCTGTTGCAACCACACTACACCAATCAAATGGAGTACTCGCCCGATGCATCCATCTACGATTACGTACAACGACCAGCCTACATGTACGATAGCATCCTGCCCGCCATCGACCTTGTTGGGAGCGAGAGCGTAGGTGAGGCAGCCAGGCACACTCCGTGGTACATCAATGCGCTTGAGATGGATGCCACAGATGGAGACACAACTACTTACAAAGCGGTTGCAAATGAAATGACCAACGAAATGGCAAATGACAACAAAAACTCAAATGGTGCCGCAGATGGGAATAGAGGCACTGCACAATGGGCTCGTGGTAAGGACGCTGGCAGCAGCAGCAGCAGCAGCAACGTCGACGCTGTCGGCAAAAGTGACGCACTGACCAAAAACTTGTCCGGCAACGAGCATCGCACAGCAAAGGTTGGCAATCTACTGGTAGATGGTGAGCAAGTTGAAGGAAATGACGGCAATGCTGATTATCAATTGCGGTACTTCTATGGTCTGCATAAGAAACACCACAACATGAGAAAGTAAGCAGTGAGCAGTTTCCTAAAAGCATCCAGACACTCCGGCACACCAGCGACATTATTTGAACCACTCCAGTCCAAGGATACACGTATTTCGTTGAACACCATTTAACCAAACACACAAACATACAAACAAGGCGAAGTTCTCCGTGCGATGCGCTTTGCTTTGCTTGGTTTTTACTTCAGTGTTATGTCATAGTTTTAGCATACATATGTTGCCACATATACATATATACATATATATTTATAATCAACACTATTTTAACTGCATATATTTTAGTGAAATTATAGTGATTTATACGACATTTGAAAATGGTGTCCAATTGTAACTGCAACTAAAAACTAAATATGATGAAATCGTCTTTAGTAATGGGGGTCTTAAGAAATGCATTAAATGTTGTTTAGTCACAATGGCATAAGCCAAAGCCTAAACGTGTGCAAAATAAAAAGTAATAACAAAGAATTGAATGAAAAATCAAAACCATAAAAAGTCAAGCTCTGTTAATAAAAGTATTTAATAAACATATTTACACAGATCACAAACGATTATTTACTTTGGAAAATAGAAATTGAAAATTGTAGTTTATTTGCATAGATTCAACTACTAACGCTCAGATGGTGCCAAGGAAATAACAACAAAAAAGAGTCGACATGGAAATGATTATGTTTAAAGTTTGACTTAACAACATTTCTCATTCATGTATGACTGTTAAAAAGCGGAGGGTAACTATATTAAGAAAGGTCTATATTGCAAAAACAAAATAATTTTTACGCTCCAACAGGTTATAAACTGAGAGTTACAGCTTTTATTTCTGTAAGTATTTTATTCTATTTTTTTCAATCCCTTTAACCATTTACATACCTGCATACATGCACATGCACATGAACCGGGTGTATACCTACGAAGGCGGATTCGTAAAGAAAAAAATCATTGCACATTCCCCACGCTGTATATGGGCATGCTGTGTTGGCTGAGGGGAACATGCCCATGTATGTACGTATGTACATGCAAACGTACGTTCGTTATGGTTATCGAAGAGAAGAGAACAAAACTGAACATAATTAGCAAACCTTAACAAATGAGCAAAACACGGCATTCTTGTGAGAAATTTTAGTTGTATGAACTGGCCGTTGCTAGCAGTTATCGTAATGTTGTTGTTGTGGTTGTTGTAGCAGCAGCATAAGCATTCCCCATACATATAAGAGGAATGCTGCTCAAGTGATAGTCTTTTGCCGGATATATGTAAGTCCGTGTCGCTCCGGCTACGGAGAACTGTCGTGGGAAAGCAATTATAAAAACACTTGGTTGATTAAGTTCAAAATTTCATACATACCTACATATGAGCCGTTTTCTTTGAAAGTGGTGTAAGTCCATTTTATATTATATGGAGATATTTAAGGGTTTGCATTTGAATGGTTTGAAAAATATTGGAATATGTTAAAGCACTGAGTTTATGTTTTTTAAATATTAAATTGATTTACATTAATAATGTAATCATTTTTTAAGTGTGATTAACAAAAATGTATACTTTTAATGGCTTCAGAAGAACTTACACCACTTTCAAAGTCAGCAAAAAGTGAAAAAGTGAGCCGTTTTCTTTGAAAGCGGGTGTGTAAGCCCATTTTGACAAAAAATTAGTTAATGATAAAAAGAATGAAAATTTTAACAGATTTTTTTGGGAAAAGTTTATAAATAAAAAGTTAAATAAAAATGTAAATTATAAATAAAAAGTAAAAAAATAATTGTATTAATTTATATTATGAACATACACCACTTTCAAAGAAAACGGCTCATATGTATGTACATTTGCAGCCAGCTGTGTGTGTGAATTCCGGTTTCATAGGTATAGGCCAGGTGCGTGCACTAAGTGGAATAATTGGCATAGTTGGACTAACACCCTTTATCTCAATGGCCCACAAGTAAATATGAAAATTTAAGTCAAAATCAAAAAAAATTAAGCACTCGCAAAATTCAAGTCGTTTCCATTTCTTGAAGCGCGAGCAACCTAAAGCAAGAAATCCACTTTATCCATATATGTACGTATGTATTTACCACTCAAAGGCGAGTATACACTAACATACTTACATGTAAAACAAAAAACTTTGTAACACTCTTACTTACGTAGGTATTGTTGTAGTTGCATTAAGTTGACTGTAGCTACTTACTGCTCTCCATACCCTTCTCACTCTTTCAGAAATCATCGTTAATGAGCACTAAAATCGCATAAGTAGTTAGAATTATGTCTGGAATGAGTTTTTCTGCGCTTAACTTTCAATTCCACGACTTCCGCGGGCGGAAACGATTTTTCATTCATCTGCATCTGTTTTAAGTTTTTGTTTTAACAAAACCTGCTTTAACCCTTTCGGTCCGAACGGGACTTATATGTCCCGGCAATGTTTGAAGATACCTACAATTTCGATGGGACAAAAGACTTTTATTTCACCCATTGCAACTATTAAACATATAAAATAATTTGTAATTCCGTTAGCGGCTTTCCGTACCGAAAGGGTTAAAGAAAACTAAATAACTCTAGTTATAGTAGAAGCGTAAGATTTTTGTTGAAAGGCTAATAGAAAATTATTAAAAAATCTTTCTCTAATGAAAGTAAAACAAACTACTAATCAACTCTCAAAACGAAATACTTTTAACGCATTGAACTTAAGATAATGGCAGCTCGTAATTTTAAGCTATAATTTACGCATATTTATTCGTATTTTACGAAAAGAGGAAAAAGAAAAAAATGTTTGTATGCTTCTCTTTTCGGCATTGAAAAAATGTAATTTTACTAAAATAAAATTTCAACACAAACGAAACTTATATAATATTACAAAAACAACTTAAATAATTACTTACTACTACATCATAAATAATCCATCGATTTCGTGCAGCTGTTGCTCATCTCCAAAGGTCGGCAGTTTACCCACATATTCCACTAACAATTACAAAGTACAAACGTGAAGAGAGGCATTTGATTTTAGCAAACGAGTGTTAAACCATTTTAGCAAAATTCGTAAAACAACCTCACCAATGAAATTGATGGCCGCTAAATTGTTGTACGTTGCCTACATTCATTTGTACATAAATACTAGCTAATGAAGTGACCATGTAAAAAAATAAATAAATGATAAATTTAATGACATAAATGCCGTTGGACACAATAATGTTATCCACACACACCTATATAAATATTTACACAGAGCAACTAGCAACAACAACTACTTGTACATCGCTGTTAGTGACAACAAAATTTGTTAATTGTTAATTTTATGTAAAATATTTAGAGTCATGATGTTTTACCTCGATGTTGTTAAAGAAATATTAGAAAATTATTACATAATGCGAATGCTTCAAATATTCAATTATCAATTGAAGTGGCGTCAAAGTCAACTCTTGTACATACCCCAAGTCTCCACAAATTTCAATAATGTGAATGGTAATAATTAATTATATTTACATATACATATACAGATATACATACATGCATAAAGTATTAAACAAAAATTAATGTAATATTTTAAATTAAAATAAAAACGGCTTGCCAACTAAACAAAACTTTGATTTTTTCTTCTTAGTGGAATGGAATATTTGAGGTTAAGGGGTTAGGGGTAGCCAGAAGCCTGAAAAATGATGATTTTCAATCATTTTTTTTTTGCTAGTCAGTTGCTTTATTTTAGAAAAATAAAAGCGTAGCATTAATACATCACCTTTCGACTTGACTTTAGCAAAATTTCAAAAAACAAAAAAAAAATTAATAATTGTAAAAGTTATCGCTGCTTGAGTGGAACCCGTTTCGCCAGAAGTCCCTTGCGGTGATCATCTCAAGTCCTTGGAGATTCATCTAAAATCAATCGGACAAGGGAAATTAGTTTTATTATTGTAATAGATAATATTTTGCCTGATCGAAGCTTTTCTTTCAAAATTAACAATATGGCGGCCTCAGGAAATATTTTTCAGATTTTCGAGAAAAAACCGACAATTATTTGTTAATTTGTAAATTTTGTTCAGCGATGAAGCTCACTTTTGGTTGAATGGGTATCATTTTTAAAACATAATGGCAAACCCTTATCTTTATAATAAAGCTAAATTCTTGGCCATAACATTAAACTCGAGAAAAAACCGACAATTATTTGTTAAAAAAAATCCTGGAAAAAAAATCCTTCGATCAGGCACGAGTTGTTTATGTTGTTCAAAAGCAGTATACATTTCATTGAAATCTACCAAGCGGTTTTTAAGTTACAGTAATCACTAGTTCAAAAAACATCGTTTTGAGAAAAACGCATTAAAGTTTTGCTATCGATTTATGTAGAGCTATACGAATTATTTAATTACTTACTCTGTGTCATCTATTCCTGGGCCATATAATAGTTCCTCAGCTGTCGTAGCAGCTTCCAAAATGTCGATTTGCTGTTGCCTACGTAGCATTCTACCTTCTCGAGTGTTATCGTTAGCGCGCTTATCTGCCACTTTCATACGTGCAGCATCCATTTTTTCAGTTAGCTACTTGCTCCCGAAGCTACTTGCTCCCGAACGCCAAAAATGTCTACGTTCGTCCCGAAAAAACCGCATTTGCGGGAAGTCATGCTTCATTATTACCTTTTAAATAAAAAGTGCAGCTGAAACGTGTCGTATATTAGGCAATATTTCCGGTAATCACTCTCCATCAAATAGAACTTGTAAAGAGTGAAGATCGCGCAAGAACACCGAAAAAATTCGAAGATACTCAACTACAACAATTATTGGATGAAGACACTTGTCGAACCCTCGAACCCTTGATGATATGTCTAAAGAGTTGGTTGTTGACAGATCAACCGTTGGTGAAACGTTTAAGCGATAGGAATGGCCCAGAAAGCAGGTAACTGGGTGTCACATTAATTGAAGAAGAGGGATATGGAGAGACGTTTAGAGACGTGTGAGATACTTCTTGAATGACAGAAAAAAAGGTTTTATGCATCGCATCGTCACTGGCGTTGAAAAATGGATCTATTATAAGAATCCTAAACGTCGAAAATGTTGGAGCCTGTTAGGTGAATCGATAACAGGTCCATCGACAGGAAAAAAATATTCATTCTGCAAATGTTATGTTGTGCATCTGGTGGGATCAGAAGGGTGAACTCCTTAAACTATTTGAAAGCATCACTGGCGATCGTTATCGACTGCAGCTAACGCGTTTTAGTCGAGTTCTCGAAGAAAAGCGGCCGGAATGGGACAGTAGACATGACAAACGCATTTTGCTGCATGACAACGCCAGGCTACACGTTGCTAAATCGGTTCAGAATATTTAGAGGCACTGAATCAGGAAATTTTGCTCCACCCGCCGTATTCTCCAGACATTGGACCTTCGGATTACCATCTTTTCCGGTCACTGCAGTCAACTCTTATTGGAGAGGGACTCACTTCTTACGAGAAACTCGCAATCTCGCTCAATAAATGGCTGAAGTCAAAAGAACTCGAATTTTTCGTCAGAGGAATCCGCATACTGCCTGAAATATGGAGTAAAGTTGTTGCTTCTAACGGCACATACTTCACATAATTTCATGTGTTATTTAATTGTTTAAATAATTCGAAACTTTGGCAAAGAAAGGACAGAAACTTATTCCAATACCCAATACTTTTCTATTACCTTCTTTGGACTGCATACGAGGTATGTTTCCTATACCAAGTTTTAAATATACATTTCGGAACAAATTACTCTCTCTTAAGCGGACACTCTCTTAGCCGGACGCAGACAGTTATTTTTCATAAAATTTACGCAAAAACCTCTATTGAGCGGACGTGGCGAAGAAAATATACAAAATGGAAAAATGGGCCTTCTCGAATAAAGAGTGGGTATACGTACATAATATGATAATTGAAATTGTAACACTTAGAAGGAAACAAATTTTTCTGCACGGGGATTAGCTGGTAGGTAAGTTTTACTAATAAAATCATGATTTTTGCATATAAAAAATAATCCATTCCATTTGATGTAATGTCATCCCTGTATAAAGCTGCAAAACAGCCCTTTTCTACAGAGCATTGCCAAAGAAAACTTTAGCTTCAAAAAATGAGGTATGACGTGGAAGCAAATTATCAAAGGAAAGGTTTATTTTGTGCAAATATGGCGCGAGAAAAAGAAAAACCGTTTGTTATTCGGAAAACGCGCTTGTGTTAGTTGATATTAAACAACTACCTATAAAGAGGCAATTAAATAAGAAGACACGAGAAGTGATAAAACAATGTCTGATAGAATTCGACAAAAAAATGTAATTGCAAAACAGAAATATACTATAGGGTGTTTTTTTAGAGGTTAGGTTTTCAAGTTGGCACTACTTTTTTCGTAGATGGTCTTTTTGACAGCTGTCACTTGATTTATGCTCAGTTTGGTTTGCCATTTCATAATGGATAGACTTACACCTGAACAACGTTTGCAAATCGTGCAAATTTATTACGAAAATAATGGTTCGGTTCGCGCGACGCATCGAAGAAAATTTTGTTCAGCGATTAAGCTCACTTTTGGTTGAATGGGTATCATTTTTAAAACATAATGGCAAACCCTTATCTTTATAATAAAGCTAAATTCTTGGCCATAACATTAAATTATACACGTTTAATTTCATCTTGAAAACCTAACCTCTAAAAAAAAACACCCTATATTATTTCTTGTGACTTACGTTTAAAGATTATGAAAAAATTGCTCTACATAGTCAGACGGCTTCGGCTTGCCAGCCTTTAGATCAAGGCGAGATTCGAAATTTTAAAATGTATTATCGAAGCCTTCAAGTTAAGCATAACGTGGTAAACTCGGCTCGACTAAAATATTACATATGCTCAACTAAAATATAGTAAATGTTTCGTAAAAGAATCCAGAGCAAAAGATGTAACGGAAACCATAAAAACTGTTTCCAAAACGCAGGGTTTGACAAAAGTAGAAATGTGTCAACTGAATTCGAGTGCGAAGGAGACTTAAGGCTGGAAGTGCTTGCTCCGTTATTTGAATTATCAAAAACCCTTGTGGAATCATGGACCGAACACTTTGGTCTCGGTTTGGACTTTGTTACCCTGAGAACATGGCAACTATTGGCGATCATAGTACTGACACTGAGCGTATTACCGATGAATCTAGTGAAATTTTCAATCTTAAAGCGATTTTGCAGCGATATTTTTACTCCTGGAAAGCCAAAGCCAATCCAATGTATCTGCTTTTATGTAGTTTATTTACTGAAATGTAATATTTATTTTTATTTTCATTATTACTTTATATGCAGTTTTGCACATAAATAAAATATACACTTTTGAAAAAATATGTACACACTTTTGTTTGAATATTTTTTATTCAACTAAATGGACAAAGTTCTGTGAGGAACTAAACGATGTTCCAGCCACGTGAAGAATACCAAAATCACTGACCAAAGGAGTGACAAATCCAATTGATACACTAAAGGCACCGGATGGTACTTCGAGGGAGTACTAAAGCTTCTTCTCAGAACTCATTTCCTGAATGTAGACTTAACGTGAAAGGGTGTTCACAAGAGGGGATACTATCGCCATTGCTTTGGTCTATCCTGGCTGGCGATCCGGTACAAACCCTTAACAATTAAGGGTATAAAACAATAGAGTATGCAGATGGCATTTCTGTAATAGTCAAAGGCAACCACGAAAGGACAATAAGGAACTTAATGCAGGATACCTTAAATATAACCTGAGAGTGGTGTAAAAAAGAGGGATTATCAAACCACCCTTCCAAAACCATTACCAGGGAAAAGGTTCTAAATAAACCCACACTGGGAATAAATGGAATAGAAGTACCTCCAAAGGAAGAGGTTAAATATTTGGGAATTATCTGGTTTAAAAAACTCACTTAGGAGGCCCACTTCAACTCAGTAATAAAAAGGGCAACGAAAAACCTTAGGACAACGAAACAACTCTTGAGTAAATCCTAAGGTCTGAACTCTAAAATGACCTTCTAGATCTGCACCCAAATGGTAAGACCTTTTGTACTATGTGGAGCTTTGGTTTGGTAGGTTAAAACAAATCAAACTACTGCTCTATCAAAACTGTGTAAACTACAAAGGCTGGCGTGCCTAAGCATAACAGGGGCCACGAGAACTGCTGGCATGGAAGCGCTTTTAAATTTACCACCGGTACATTTAGCAATATAAGACGAATCTACTATGCAGCAATACTCTCGGTTCTCAAAGCCTTGAATAGCTTCACATTCAAGTCAAAAGTCCTAATAGAGTGTAACAATGCACTCAACAGACTGGCCACTCATAATCAGGTCTCACTGATTTGGGTACCAGGACATGAGAGACACGAAGGAAACGAGTAGGCAGACTTTCGTGTCAAAAAAGAGGCGGAAGGGCCATTTATTGGACCAACCCCATTTCTCGGCTTTAACAAAAATAATATAAAACACTAACCAAAAACTGGATCCAAACTAAACTCAAGGAACACTGGAACGGCACAAGTGGCCTTAATCACTCCAAAAAGTTGTTTGAACTTCAACGCCAATAGAGCAAAATCTGCTCTAACCCTAGATAAAAAGGGTCCCAGATTACTCTGTGCAGCACTTACAGGTCACTTTGTCTGTAATAAACACTTTAACACAATAGGATTGTCTAGTACAAGACCATGCAGGTTCTGCTGTGAAGACGAGGAGTCCATGGAACACTTAATCACCAACTGTGCGGCACTGACAAGCACAGGAGACACAGAATCCTGGGCGGCTCGTACCTACTAGAGGAGGAAAATCTACAATTTCTCCCTCCTAAGGAGCTGGTTCGATTCCCCGATATACTAAATAATTAGAATTAAGTAGTAAGGGGCGCACAATAGATCCATCTGATCGCAGTGCCTTAGTCTAACCCGTACAACCATTAACATTACCATTTAAAAACGAAATAAAGAATTAATAATTTTTTTTATTAAAATTTTTTAAAATAATCTCCCCTCCCGTTGAGCGGATACCTCTCTTGGGTGAACAAAGGTTGACTAACGGTGTGTCTTCCCCTGTGAGAGGTTTCCCTGTATATTAAACATCTAAAAACTGGCATACATGAAAGAGTATCAACAATTGTTCCATTCTTAAAGAGTTTTATTTATTTTCTACACAAAATCTTTACAGCATTTCATTAGAAATCACATTTACTCCACGCTTTTCCTTCTTTATTATTCGACTATATGTAGCAACACATATACATACATACATACATACACATATGACCATCAGAATCAAACGTACAAATAACACATACATACATAATTTACAGACACACAAAGCTGCTTTGCAAACCGGAAGCACGTGACGGCAAACTTTACATTCTCATCTTTGCCAAACAGCCCCTCCCTTTCTTCGGCATTATGCAAATAAGTTAAGCATTTCGTTTATTTAATGTCACACAATAAAGCCACGCCACGCAATGTCCAATGCTTCGGGTTGAAATCCGTCTCAAAGTCAATGGAGCCGACATATTTCGCGTCGGTTCGTTGTGGCTTGCGATAGATCGGACACTCGTAGAGTTTGGGGTCCTTACCTGCCGTCGTGTTGATGGCGTAGATGTAAATGACGGGCATTTGTTCGTAGAGCACTTTCATCTTCGACTCAACCAATTTGCCGCTGCGTCTTTCCAGCGATGCGCCTGAAACCGTACAATAAGTAGAAAAAAGTTGCTTGATTGAACGAGCGAATGCAAATCAAAAAACAACACAACATACTAAATAGAAACAGAATGGAAACTTTTTACGAACGCACATTACAAAAACTACAATACGTCAAAAAGTATATTAAATGCTATTCATACATACAAAAGTACATATGTAAATAAGTGAAATGTATAAAATTGCAAACTATGTATTTTTAGTATAAAATCAGCTGGCGCAATGTATTCAATATACCCCATTTGGCTTTGATTTGAGCGAAGGTTGAAAAAATTGTAATTGCAGCGCTACAATGTTTCTGGCAGGTATAACACACTTTACACACACATGTAAATGTGTTCCTTGTATGATACATAGCCAGTGGGTTATTTTATTACTGCCGCATTGGCAGCATTTTTTGATAGCATTTCGAAAAAAAATTAAGAACTTCAATACAGCTTGACTTTATTCCGCTGAATCAATAGACGCTGCGGGAGAGCGATAGGAGCGGCAGTGGCCGATCTGCAAAAATTTGTATCGGTACGAATACTTGAACAAAACTGAAAAATCTGCGGGTCTCTCTAATACCAGCAGGCGGAAGTACTGGTAATTGAGGAAGCCAGTAGGCTACTAATCGCATATTTCTCTTTTATGGGCAATATCGCTATTCTTTCGCAAAGCCAAGCTGCAATCCAGGCACCGGGCTCGGCTACAACAACCTCTAACGTGGTGGAACACAGTAGGAATAGCCTTACCGCCTTGAGTGAAAACCATAAAGTTACCTTAATCTGGGTCCCGGGACATCGGAACATTGAAGATAACGAAAAAGCAAATAAACTGGCAAAAGAGGGATCCGCCATGAATAACGCTCTTTCAGAATCGGTATTCACACCATTAGGTGTAGTCAAGAGTACAAATCGCGGATTGTAGATGGAGAGACCAGACGAAATGCAAAATTAGCAGAACCTTATGGTCCACCTACAACCTCAAGCAATCGTCGACATTGATAAACATGAAACGACGGGACGCCTAGAGACTAACGGCAGTCATAACTGGCTTTTGGTCTGTCGGAGAAGAAGCAGCCAATATGGGCATCCCACACAAAACGTACTGTCACAGTTGTAAACAACCGGAGAAAAAGGAAACAATCGTCTCGAACAACTGTCTGGCTTAGACGTTAACAGCCTAATAAGGTTCTTAAACCGCACAGACTGGATATAGTCTTGTTGTAAATTACTGTTAAACAAGTTGGTAACGAGGATGTGGCAACAAAATGGTGCGGAAGCGCAAGTTGGATTCCGGAAGAATCACCACTTTAACCAACCAACTAACCAATACTCGCAATCAACGACATTAACGTAGGGGAGCGGTCATTAGTGCCTAGTTCCAAAACTGTTTTAAACTCCAGCAAATAAAGCAATTGACTAGCAAAAAACAAAAATTATTGAAAATCAATATTTTTTCGGGCCTCTGACTACCCCTAACCCCATAAGTAATAAGTTCAGTTTTGAAAAATATGAAATTGCAACACGTAATAAAATGATTTAATACTCAACTCAACTCAACTATCTCCGCAGAGTTAT
The DNA here is from genome assembly GCA_037575425.1 of Anastrepha fraterculus. Taxonomy (NCBI): domain Eukaryota; kingdom Metazoa; phylum Arthropoda; class Insecta; order Diptera; family Tephritidae; genus Anastrepha; species Anastrepha fraterculus. Next base: position 12,715 of record JAYXIM010007941.1, read on the forward strand.
GAAGCACAACAGTTTTAACTTACTTTGAGCTTTTAATATTTTTCTATTAGTTTGATTATTTCTATCTGTTCCCGAGGTTTGGGAGATTTTCGCAAAACTTCTTACGCATATGTATGTAAATTGCTACACACACACATACATGCACATAGTATAATTTTCAACTAAGGTAAACATCAATTACGATAGCAAAGCTTGCAGAGTAAATTTTCATCAAAGTTGTACTGGTTATTGAAATGTTTGGTTGAGCACGAATTTATTTTTTTGGCCATTTACGTACGAGTATTACCTCACCACCGGTTAGCCACAACTTTTTCGATGGGTAGTTGCCGGTAGTTGGTTCGTGCTGGCACACATACAAACATATAATAAGTATACTGGTGAGTGCATTAGTGTGTGTGTGTGTGTGGTGTTCGCTTTTGCTGTTAAGCAAAATGACCCCAGGGAGCAAACGTAAAGAGGAATGAATTTACGATGTGAAAAGCGTAAGAATGGGAGTCAACACAACCCGAAATGGAATATTTTTTGGTGTTAATGTGCATGCATACCCACATCTTGATGGCATTTGGAATGGTGTCATTGGCACGTGGTAAAGCTCATTTTAAAAGTAAAGAATATGCACTTGTTTGAGTAAGTGCAGAAGCATTCACTAAAACGTACGAATTCTGTCACCTCAGCTCATAAAAAAAAACACAAATCCCTACTAGCTAATGGGAATAGCACAGCTGCTGCTCAGAGCGCGCTTGTCATCCTTTTCCATTATAATCGAATTTATTTAACCTACTCAGCAACGACGCTGCTGTAAGAAGCAGACGCTCCTTTGTAATGCTTTTATCGAATTATTGGTTTTTGTGATTGACCAGTAACAGAATTCCTTTGCCTTCAGTCAATCGGACAGTGACGTTTATAAAGATAAAGTGGCAAAAGGTAGGAACATTTATGCAGATACATATCTACACAAACAATTTTATTTGGACTATTTGCAACTTCTAATGACTTTGCGTTATATAGTAAACACTTCTGCATACATACATAAAGGGTTTTCCAATAAGAGGTGTTATTGGAGGTCTTTTCCAGTAAAAGATCAATGGTTTCGTTGCTTGTGTGGCACGTAGCGCCGTCTTGTTGAAAGTAAACGTTGTCCAGATCAATAACATCCAATACCAGCCATAAAAAATCGTTAATTATCTCTCAATAGCGCAATTCACTAACCGTAAAGTAAGATCCAATGACTCCGCCGGACCATAAACCGCACCAAACAGTCACGCGTTGAGGATAGAGAGGCTTTTCAACAATAACTCTTGGATTTTCTAAGCCCCAGATCCGACAATTTTGCTTGTTGACGAAGCCACCGAGGTGGAAATGGGCCTCATCACTCAAGATGATTTTTCGATGCAACTCCGGATAATTTTCATGCATTTAAACGACCCAATCAGCAAAGACACGACGCTGTTCATCGTTGATGATCGGCCGGCTTGAGTTCTTGCATTAACTGGACTTTATAAGCCTTGAGGCCAAAATCTTTATGCAAATACGGTTTACTGACGTTTGTGGAATGCCTAATTCCAAAGAACGACGAGAAATGGACAAAACTGTGGTTTCTTCAACACTTTCGACTACAACAGCCATATTTTGGGCTGTTCTTGAGCGACGTGCACGGGTTTTATTCTTCACATCACTAACTTGTCCCAACAGCTCGAATTTTTTCACCAATTTCTGTATTGCGGTCCGACAAGGTGCTTCACGATGAGCCAAAAATGTTCGAGTTTTACGAACCGTATCTGCCAAATTTTCACCATTTTATAGTGAATTTTAATAATTTCAATGCGTTGCTTAAGCGTGTATCGTCCCATTTTTATTAATGGCGTAGTTTCTACTTGTCGAATATCAAAAAATGACAGCTTCAAAAGTGACATAGACCGAAATAGCGGGATATTCAAAATAACACCTGTTATTGGAAAACCCTTTACTTACACTTTGCTTGCTCTCAAAATGATTATGAGAATGAGATAGATTAGACACGAGAATGATAGAAAGAAGGTTGCGCCCATCAGAGAGGGAGTGACGTCACACTAGCCTAGTTGCGGAGTGTTGCCAACCCTTTGCTCTTTGCAAAAAATGTTGTGCCGTTTTTAGTTTGGTGTTTGTTTTTATTTATAGTTTAGAGCTACCAAAATTGTAAGTACAAAAACAAAATTACAATAATCAAAAAAAAGCCTAAAAAGGCCAGTCTTGCATTTAAAGCTTGTACTGAGATGATTTCAGAGCTATTGAAAATTGGTTGATGCTTACAAAATGCGATGTTTTGAAAGTGCAAATCTAATTTGTTGCTCCTTTTGAGGTTAGCCAAGAGTATTGGATCTTCTTCTCTCAACTCTTCTCAACATTTAAAACTTTTTTTTAAATTTTAGAAAGCCTTTGAATTTACTGAATACGAATTTAAGCCTTAAAGCCGTAGAGATGTAATCATTTCGTCCGGTCCTCAATCTTTAGTGGGACATAGGGCATTAAAAGGTGTATTCATAGTAAAAAAGAACAAAAAATAGCAGATAATACTGAAGAAACCATAACGATCTTTTCGAAAAAGAATTAGCTTTTCTTGTTACACAACCTCAAATATAGCAAAAAAGTGTTTTTCGGCCATTTTTTAAAGATTTTAAAGATTCACTTAACAGCAGCTTTAAATACAAGGATGGATTTTAAAAACTCAGTTTTTCCATAAGTCTATTGTACATAACCATAACTTATTTATTATAAAAGACGCACACAGTAAAGGCAATTTGTCAGGCATACAAAGTTCTTTAAAAATTTCAATTAAATAAAATTCAACAAAAATTCAATAAAAATTTGACATTTCCTTTTCTGTAATTAAGCATTTTAGTGTTTTTTTATATTCAGAACTAGGTAACACTGCAGTTGCGAGTGAAAGATTGGACTGCTCGTAGGAGAAGAAGAAAAATAAACTTGAAAAAACTTAAATAAAGCAAGGAAATGTCACACACAAATAACATACGAATAATAACCAACAATAATCGCAATCGCCAATAATGCGAAAAAATGATAAAAAATAAAGCTAAATAGAACTGAGTGAATTATTGAAATTTTTTTTAAATTTATATTTTACAAACTTATAAACATCACATTTTAATTAGAAGAGGCTAGAAAAATGTCACCAAGAAAGAACTAAAACGCCGTGGCCAGATAACAAAAAATGCTAAATCAAGTTACGAATATGGTAATCTGGTCACGCTGATCACCGATTGGGCTAGGGTGACGTCACGAAAAGCAGCTGTTATTATCAAATTTGCTGACAGCAAAATAACGGTACCACGATAGGCGCTATCTGATTGATCTCTTTATCTACATTAGTTGTGCTTGCGAAGCTGATAGTTTTTAATAAGCTTTTAATAATTATAAAAACCTATCTGCCTTTGACGTTCACATACGCAAGACTCTAGCAGAGTAGAAAAAAAGGAGAAAGCAAAAAAGTGACATTTCATTTAGAGCGAAAGCTGATAGTTTCTGTACAAAAAATGTTTTCCAGCAAATGTTTGCGAGCAAAAAAAAACTAATCAAATACCGCCGGAGAATTGTCAAATTAGAGAATTGTAGTTTGAAGTTGGAAGAAGTTATAAAGAATTACATATGGAAAAAGTAAGTAAATCTACTTTTGACTCTACGAAATGTGTCTGGAGAACACGCAATATCGGGCTTTTCCACATTTTTCACTTTTCTTGTTCCACTTATTTCACTATAATTTTAAATGTAAACCAGCAATCAGCTGTGCGTAAAGCTCGCGATATTTTATTGGTTTTCTATTACTATTTTTAATATTACTTAACGCCGGGGTAATATTTACTGGAAAACTAGCCTATTTAATTATTGTCATCTGTAGGTATATTTGCAGCCGCCGTAACCGAATGTGTTGGAGCGTAGGTAGGTGGGGTGGCTGTTGCAATGACACACTTAGACCTTTCGTAGGTCCATTGTGATACCACTGGAGCGTATCCTTACCCTAGGCGTTCCTCTTCAAACCATCCGGTAGCTTTAATAAACGAGCAAAGCTTCGTTAGTTTTAGATGCGCTATCTCCGCTACATCAGTTAAAAATGCCTTGCAAAGAGTGCGGAGCCTCCTTGCAGCTAAGCTTTCACACTGTCTGACTATTTCCACTTCTTCTGTATTAAGACAGCTACAGAAATCTAAGTACGGGAGTCCTAACCTTCTAGCGTGGCTGCCTATTAAACAATGAGCAGTTAATACCCCTAACATTTTTCTTATGGCTTCTCTAAGTCTTAACAAGCTTTTTGATCGACCGCTGTTGAATTTCGTGTGTGTTGCACACTTCGCATGTTGAGAGGTTTTGCCAACTTGCATTTACCTTATTGATGGTTTTTCTATCTATCAGTAGTTTACAAGTGACTATAGGCATGGTTATCAGCGTCTTATCCACTTAGAGGTCGAGCGTTGTACCGATTCGAGCAAATTCATCTGCCTTGCAGTTCCGTGCTATACCTTTTTCCCCCAAATAAGGTGCACTTTGTAGCACTTAGATACGTCATTTAGAAATTTAAAACATTCTAAGACTGTTTTGGACGAGTGCGTTTTAGATTCAAGTGTTTTTATTGCCGCCTGACTGTACGAGTATATGAAGACTTCAAATATGGATAATACTCTCGTTTTTATTACCGTATGTCCCTCTTTTATGGTAGTCACTTCCGCCTGAAATACACTGCCATAACCAGGTAGGCGAAAATATTTGCTAAGTCCGAGTTTATCGGAGTAAGCCCCTCCACCTACTTGGCTGTCTAGTTTTTAGCCATCTGTATAGATGTTTATATCATTTTCCTTAGCACTAATCCCAATATCCCATTCCTCTTTGGAAGGAAATGCTGTGACGAAGGATTTATCTTAGTTGATATCCTTAGACTTACAGAAATCTACTTTACCAGGAATGCAGAGGAATTTTTTTAAATTGAAGAGTATCCTCTCTGGTTCGTTCTGAATAGGCCGATTTCTCTTAGTCTGAGAGCTGTTTGCTTGCCGAATTGCTCTATTGGTACGAGGTTAAGCATAATATTTAGTGCCACACCCACAGAGGGTATAGTCCTAAGGGCCCCGCAGATGCAAAGACTGGCCATTCTTTGTACATGTACCATGGTTCTTTTAATGTATAATTTATCTAAAACCGGCCACCATACTAGCATACCGTATGTTAGAATTGGTCGAACACTTGCTGTATAAAGTCAATATCCGATAGTGGGGAATACCCCAACTTAGTCCTATTAGCTGTTTACAAGAGTATAGTACTATTGTCGTTATTTTTACTCTTCCTTCAACATTTGACTTTCTTCTTAGTTTCCAGTCTAGTATTAGACCTAAGTAGCGGGCCTCATCACTAAATAACAGTGCCGTTCCACCTAGAGTCGGAAGAGTTATTTTTGGAAGTATATGTTTCCTAGTACATAAGATGAGTTGGAGCGTTACTACCATTTGAAAGTATGCAGGTTCGAAATCCCGGACCCGAAACACCAATCGATAGAAAGAGTTTTGTCGAATGAAAAAGCTCTTCATAAAAAACCATCTGCCATTTAGAGGCAGCGTAGGTCCACCCATTTATGGATAAAAAGGAAGACGCACACCAGAAATAGGCGCGGGAGTTCGGCCGAATACCCAAAAAAAGGTATAAACGCCACCGCTAGCATGCTGAATTTTTTTTATTTATTTGAGAAATCTTGAAAATAAAACGATAGCTACAGGTATCTCGCTGCCAAAGTCGCAAAATATTTACTTGTAGCGCTCACCATTAACTTTGGCTCCCTCTTCAATTTTAGACCAATTATGCCTCCCGCAAGCAAATCACACCAAATACTACACGTTTTGATATACTTTTTTTATTTTTCACTGAACTGAAACTAAGGCGCATTTATTAAAGGTGGTGGCACTAGACCAACAACACTGTTCTGTTCACTTTAATTGTCAAAGCAAAGTATTGAGAAACTAGAAAACAAAAAATTAATTCGCCTTGTTTCATTCTGAGCTGACAGCCACATGGACACGACGAAAACACGGTAATTTACCAACACCACCTTTAATGGATTCGCCTTGACTGAAACTATCCTGCATACGACTAAGTTTCTAATTTATACTCATGCACCATATATTTCCATATTCAACCATAAGTAGATGTACATATGTTCAGCTGAAGTAATCGCAAATGGAAAGAGTTTCCCAAAAAGCTTGAATCCTTATTTTTTTTGTTTTTTTTTTTTGGTTTGCATTCGCTAATAACGAAACAGCTGAACTTAATTTAAGAGACAAATGTTGAAGTCAATCGTCAATTGAAAGTCAATTTAGAAGTAACAACAAGTATATTGGTTGGGGAAAAAGTAATGTCGTATTTTGTCAATTGAGCGCGACATTTAAACATATCTTGCGTTGTACTTATTACATCGGGTTATACTAAACGGCGATTTGAAGACGACAATCTGTACTACAAGTGTCTCTTTGACAGTGTTGTGATCGTACGTTTCAGTCTTAAGTTATAGCGCGTCAAAGATGGAGTCCACCAAGCAAGAAATTCGTCATATTTTACGTTTTTACTACCTTAGAGGTAAAAATGCAACGAAGGCGGCGGCAAAAATTTGTGAAGTTTATGGGCCTGATACTGAAACGATTCGCATAGCACAGCGTTGGTTCGATCGATTTCGTTCTGGTGCAGTAGATGTCGAAGATGCACCCCGTACTGGTAGGCCAATCGTCGTAGAGACTGATAAAATCGTAGAAATTATCTAAAGAGACCGGCATGTGAGCATTCGCTCGATTAGTCAGGAACTAGATGTAGACCACAAAACCGTTTGGAACCATTTGCAGAAGATTAAAAAAAATAAAGAAGATTATGTTCCAAAAAAAGCTGGATATTTGGGTGCCACACGTGTTGACGCAAAAAAAATCTCTTGGACCGAATCAACGCTTGCGATTCATTGCTAAAACGGAACGAATTTGACCCATTTTTTAATATAAAGGGGGGATTATGAAGTTGCCTTCTAAATGGCAACAAGTTTGCGAACAAAACAGGGCATATTTGACTTGAATCGGATAAAGCATCAAATTTCGATCACAAATACGACATTTTCTTTTTCCCCAACCCAATATTATAATAAGTCAAAAGTAGAAAGAATATATGAGTGCATACATACATACATACATAGGGTGCTACTGATACTCACAAAGCGATTTTTTACCAAAGTTTAACTGTCTTGTTAAACCACAAAACACGAACAAAATCTCAAACTTTGGCCTTAGTTTTTTTATTATTTTTTGCTGAGTAAGCAATTTTGAAGCTCATTGTATTTTTTTGCAAGTGCAGTTTTTGTTAGAATATGAGGTAAATTTTCGTAATAAATTAACCAAAAAGTAAACGAAATAATCGCTGTACGAGTTTCAGTGACACCCACTGTATATATCGCATAACGGTAGGCGGCAGGTGATTTGCCAATAAAGCAACAACAAGCCATGTGCACAGAAGAAAAAAGCATCTAAGAAAAAGCATAAATGTGGCGCATACAATGGTAATAAAATAAAAGCAGCTGTGACTTGCTATGAGCTCAGAGGTCATAGCCTTTCGAGTGGCATGCCACAGTCACAGGTAATGCCGAGTAAAACTCACCTTCCAGAAACAGGCCATGCACGTAGACACCTTCGGTGGGGTATTCGGCGATGTCTTCCTTGTTATAGCGGGTTATTTGATTTTGCAATACCACCGAGTCCAGAGCCCAACCCTTATGTGCGCGTGTCACTTCCTGATATCCCACGCAAGTGAGCACGCCGAGGTTAGTTTTCCATTTGTTTTCATTTATGCGTGTTTGGTTTATTGTTTTGTTTTTTTGGTTTGTTTTGTTTTTGTACATAAGCAGAAGCAGCGGTAATATATGCGTGTGTCAGCAATGAAGTGGGGCCAGCGCAGTTGTTGGATGGACATTGTAATTGAAATGGAAAGGTAACAAAATTAAATTAGAAATGTTTTGAAATAATAAACAGTTATAAATACTGCTAAATAGCAACAGCGTACAAAGAGATCAAACCACGCACTCAAGCAAGAACATCACGCACACACACATAGATAGTTATGTATGGACATGCATGTGCACACGCCTGTGCAGCCCAAAGTTCGCTAGAGTTTTGTTTAGTAATTTAATCACATACTGATGGCATAATCAACATAGCAATCAACCGTCGCAGATTCCGCTGAAGAGCACAAATCCACGTATGTGCATACGTAAGTTTTTCCCACAGCGCACAGTGCGACGCTCTCATAATAGAAATGGATAAAAATGTCTATGGCGATAGTAGAAAAGTGTAAAATGAGTGGATCCCAGATAATGCTGCAATATGCGAGGTTTGCTCAAGCAAGAGAAAAACACAAATTCTTTAGCGTAGAGCCTGAAACTACAAAGCCGCGCATAGACTTAGACTTGGCAATCATAAAATCTATAAGTTTAGAAAAAGAAATTTTCGATGTAAATATCACAGCCAAATCTTTCTTTTCATAAATTTGTGTAAGAATGGTTATAATCGAGCATGAAGACCAACATTAACCCTCTAGTACCCAAGACCGCCTGTAGACGGCCTAAGTTTATTTCACGCTTATTCCCTTTTAAAATACCATTTCGTTACTTTTTAAACTCTTTCTAATTCCGGAAAGTCCCAAAATTATTGCTGGTGCATTTGCAGCAGCGTCTTGTTTTTTAATCAACCGTCATAATCATTTGAAGTCGGAAAATAGTGAAAAGCGGTCAAATTAATTATTCTGCAAAAGTGGTGTATTTTAAAAATTAAATAAAAATATTAGAAGTGTATTTAGCTTATAATAAAAATTATCATAGTGTTGCTGGTTGTGTTCAAAATACGAAAGTTAAAAATAATAACAAAAAAAGTGTTTCCTGTATTTTATAAACCTTTGAAGACAGCCCGTCTAGAGGCGGTCCTGGGATAACTCGGAATAAATAACATTATGCGGTAAGTTTGAAATTTTGATATTTTTAGAGGGGGGCTAAGCTTAAAGTTTTGGTTTTTTAGAAATGGATCAACGACAAAAGTGTAAATTATCATCCCTCAATGATGAAGATATTGCAACATTTTTGGATTTATTGGAAATCGACGATGATACAGACGTGGAAGAAGATTTGGAAGATCTTTTAGACGAAGATGTGGACGATGCAGAATTACCTATCGACACTGGAATTGACGAGGTGATTAACAGGGCGGTAAATTTGTCATATTCTATGCTGGAATCAGAAGTGTGTGTCAATTTATGTCTTGTTGATCATTTCAATAACAGGTTTCAGTCCATTTCGATGACTCAACGTTAATGTGACGATGAACAACTGTGCGCACCGAAGATGAGGACTTTTCTTCGACAATATCTGCCAGATAAACCACATAAATGGGGTATAAAACTCTTCGTTTTGTGTGACTCCTTCCGATTTTGTTATAACTTCGAAATATATTGCGGCGCAGGAGACAATGCTGTTCTGACTGATACACCAGATCTTGGGGCAGCAGCGAATGTGGTGGTCCGATTGTCCCGTAATATTCCAGATTTTAAAAACCATATAACATATTTCGACAACTATTACACGTCACTGCCACTATTGGGTTTATCTAAAATCACGCGGAATACATTCGCTGGGAACTATTCGTTCAAATCGAATTCCGAATTGCAAACTTCCGACAGATCTTGATCTCAGGAAACAACCCCGTGGGTATTCAACTGAATTTTGTGGATCTGCTTTAGGAGTTGACATTTCTTTATCAGTTTGGAAGGACAATAAAATAGTGTGACTCGCATCGAGTTACGCAGGCGAAAAGCCCTTCCAGAATGAAACAAATGTTATAAATAAGGTGTCGCGGTTCGTCCGCTCAGAAAAAAAATTTGTTGATGTCGATTGCCCCAATGCAGTCCGTGAATATAATAGTCATATATGGGGGCGTCGACCTCATGGATGGACTAATTGGGCGATATAAGATTCCGGTAAAGAGCAATAAGTACACAAACCGACTTTTTAATCACCTGCTTGATATGGCCATAATAAACGCTTATGTTTTGTTCAGAAGAATTAACAAGATTGACACGCATGCTAGGCAGTACCAACTGCCGAACTTCCGGGCAGAGATCGCATACGTACTATGCAAACAACAATATTCTTCAATACCAAGAGCTCCAGGTCGTCCATGACAAACTCCTCAAGTAAAATTTACTGGAAGAAAAGCTTACTTACCTCCTGACGACGTTCGCTACGACGGAGTTGGACATTTTGCAAAGTTTTTATCACGCACCGGTAAAAATAGGTGCGAATATCCTGGTTGCACCTCCGAAACTCAAATCGTGTGCCAAAAATGGAATCTGAATCTTTGTTTTTCCCAGCAAAAGGACTGCTTTCACAATTTTCACCATAAATAATTTGCACCAACTGCCTATTTATGCCCAAAAGCATGCCTTTCTTTTGGAGACATTTTTCTAAAACTATTTGAAATAAGACTGACTGTTTGTTTTGTATTGATTTCTGTTAAAAACTTTCTGTTTTGTTCAATAAAAGTACGTAATACACTGAAGTTGCAAGTTTTTCATTTAGATTTTTTTTTTGGCGTTCTTTCCCAAAGCCGCCTGCAGGCGGGGTAAGGTTTTATCCCTATATAATCGGATCAAGGAAAAAAATGTCACTTTCTTGCTAAAGAACCTATAATTTTACCATCATCCCCACTCAAAGCAATTTTTTTCATTCAAAAATAAAATTTGGGCACTAGAGGGT